>OX453278.1:18324497-18514497 GCA_949710005.1 Ricordea florida | reverse complement strand
TTACCATCATAATCATCATCATCAAAGAGAAGGCCTCCCCACTGCAGTACTTGTGGTCATGTTAAGCAAGGTCATCAGAGACCAGTTTCAATTGGAATGTTTGGTAAGTGCACAGTTTGTCCTTTCGCAATTGTGTGTCAAAGGAGGTCATATGTTGCCTTGTAGTGTGATTGGTGTGTCAGAGAGCAACAGTCACAAACAAGCAATAATCCATCTCCTTATTTTCCATAGGGACCAATTGTCAGGGAAACATGTGTGAATCCAGATGTGACTGAATGGCTTCTTTCTTTTTCACAATCAACTGTTACCCCTGGGCAAATGGGCAGTAATGCATGTACCATCATCTCTGTTTATGGGGCTGTTAATTTTCTAATGTCATCAACTAACTGGATACAGCCTTCTCTCTGAGATTGCCTTTGGAATTTGGTAGTATGTTTAAACAGCTTATGATTTATGGGAATCATTTCTACAATGGGATCAGCAATCCACAAGCCACATACAGTGGACCTGAGATAATCAATCACTCACAACTAGGTTTTTCAGGGGTTGTGAATTGTAGGAATGAATATCAATTCAATGATTTTAATTCCTTTGCAGGTGAACTATAAAATCTTTCTGCTAGACCACAACATTCCAAGCTTGCTGCAGTGTTAATCCTGCCCCCTGATAAAACAATGCTTTTGCTTATTGGCAGAAATGGTGAGTCAGTGCTCATGGAAAGCCACATTTATTGTAATATGGGTGGGATAATTGCTTCTGCAGGTCCTCACAAACTCTTTCAAATGGCTTTCTACATTGAGTTAGTGGCTAAAAGAGACTGGACATGTCATCCAGCTCCATTTGACATGACTACTGTTGAGTTATTTTCTGACTATCAGGATATGTAAAGGTAGACTGTATAGTTAATATTATTATTTAATTATTTTTTTTTGTTTCTGCTCACCCACCCCCCCCCCCTCCTTTCTCTCTCCCTTCCCCCTCTCTACTCTCTTTCTACTCTGTATATATTTTTATTCCCTACATGGTATCCAAAGGTAAACTTCTAATGAGCATTAAGGTCTACATTGCATTGCACTTCAACTACCTGTTTGATAACCTGTATCTCATTCACTAACAAGTTGCACATACAGTGTAATATGCATGAATGGCATGCTTGCAATCGTTTGTTGCTTTCTGGGTATGTCATGCCGATTTCGTTTTCATTGTCAGTGAACAAAACATATAATCATCCTACTTTTCCATTACGGAGGGTTATCCTGTTAGTCAGTCTGGGTATGTAATAGGTTCACTGAATTTATATCTTCTGGGTTAAGTGAAAAGCCCCTTAATTGTGCCCGGACTATATGTTGAAAAATTTCATACAAATACCTGTAATAGTAAATGCACCAGAGAAAGTATTATAGGGGAAAGATGTTTCTGTACAAATTGTAATTTATTTATGTCTATTAAAAGTGTCAACTAATACAAATAGAACCAAACAATTTGTGAATTTTTAAAAACAGCATAAATTGTAAAATAACTGTACACGACTTCCAAACTGTACATATGATTGAATAAATTGTAAAATAAAAAACTATTTATATAATTTAGAGTGAAATATGTTTTAGAATGCAGACATTTCAATTTGTGCAACATTGTTTGCATGCACTGATTTTCTGCCAAATATTGTAATAATTAATACCTTTGAATCAAAGTATAACTTTTGAAATAAAATATCGCTTTTTATTCGCAGGATTTTGAATTATCGTGTCTTTGAATCTTTAAGACATCTGCAGTTTCTGGACTGTTAAATTAATCCCACTATTAACGAAGAGAGTGTCAGAGATTTCATTTACATCATCAATGGGACGTGTTTTGGTGACAGTCTGCAGCCTAAGTGCAAAGTTGTGTCTGCGATTTGACTTACTCTTGTAAAGCTTTTGCACATGCACTGCAACTCCAAGGGTCAAACTTCTGAAACAGTTCAGCTCATCAGAAATATGTGCTCTTCACATTAAACACGATCGCTGGACCAAGTCTTATTTGTTGACCTTTCAGCCAAAACTAGCTTGACCACCGGCGATGAGAACTGTTTTGGGTGCACAGACTTTAACTTGGTCAACAGAATGACAGTTTTATCTATGTTTCTTACATAATGGAGGATAAAAAAAACTGTCCACAAAACTTCAAAATTACAAATTTGCCACACAGACACTTAACCCATTCGCCCCTGAACCGCCCATAACCGCCCGTGTACACAACCCACGAATTCCCTGAACCGCCCGTAACCGCCCGTCTTGACACTCTCCCCACTCCTACTGAGTGTTATTTGCTCTTTTGTCCTCATAGAGACTTTGACAGGTAATAAACCAATCATTTGCCGTCTTTGGGCAGATTTTAACAGCTGATGAGAATAACACGAGGTCGGGATTTTCCAATGAGCGCAAGCCCACACGTTATGCGAAAACAACGGCGGTTTCTTTTGAAATTGACCCCGTGGTCGCATCAATTTTTGGGGACTCGGAGAGCGAAGACAGCTTTAATGGGTTCAGAGAGTATTCATCTTTTGAAAATGATTGTTGTTTGCTTAATTTCATTTGATGAGATAATTTGATTTGCGTGTTCTAACACATTTACACATTTGGGTTTTCCTTTTGCCAGTTTTTTGGCTACAGTTCTTTCATGATTGACCCATTTCATAATTTGGCTACCATTTATCTTTGATGTTTTGAATAAACTTGATTTGGAAACCCATTTTAGTGTCTTTTATGTGATGTGCAGAGTGTATATTTCCTTTATCATGTTTAGTGATGCTAAGCGCTTACAGCTTGTTTACATCGAAATTATTGATGCGCCACTCTCTGTGGCTTTACCTGTCTTAAACCGGATTTATCTGAAAGAAAACTTCAATAAACTTTAGTTAAACTAAAGCACAGTATTTAGAAATCGTGTTATTGCCCATTTTGGCTTTGATCATTGTTTTCTCATGTGTTTTGTGCGACCCATGAAATATTTATTTTTGTGCCTTTTGTCGCGCGGTAAAGAAATTATTCGATTTCCATAGTCCTGTTGACCATTTGTATATATTCCTTTGGTTAAACAGCATTTACTTTACATTTTCTAGTCGCTTATTTATTCCACTTCAAAAGGGAGTTTGTTTGAAAACTTGATCTTGTCTGTGGGTTTACTGCGCATATGGTTTACTTCACGCATTCGCACACGCAAACTGTTAGGCCAAAACTCCCAGGGAATTGGGTGAATGGGGGTGAATGGGGGTGAATGGGTTAAGATTTTCAGATAAAATGAAATTACAGTCTCGATGATAGAAAAAAAAAACGCTTTATGGATAAACAAAAGCACTTTTTCACATGAAGGAATTGACAAATTGAGGCTTTAGAATGAGCTGTGCCACTTTTATCGATATCTCGTTCCAAGCCTAATTTCTAGGTCACAAATTTTCATCAGTTAATGGCTTTTCATGGAAAGTCTGAGACAAAAGTCCGAGCTATAATCCAAAAATTTTGTTCAGACAAAAAAAGCTATCAGGCAACTGTTAGTTTGGTAAGGGTCATGTCCGGAAAGATAATATTCAGTACAATAAGAGAACAAAGGAAATTTGTTACTAACCTTGACTCTAATCACGGACAAATTTTTAGCTGTGGTATCCTTTGTAAGGATCACAGGCTCATTCAGCACTGACGCGCCATCTGTAAATCCTGTCGAGGTGGCAAATTTGCTTTGTACCACATCGAGCGTGGATATCCTCATTAAAACACCACAAATGCAAATGTAAGTCTCGGTTCCAATTCCTTTATTGCACAACAGCCTTCCTTGTTGTGATTTGCGGAATCAACAACACCCTTACTCTCCGTAAACAAAGCGAAATTTTTCGAACTTCTCATTATTCTGCATTACTCTTCGACAGGTCTGAACACCGCGCATTTCCAAAATGTCAGATCTAAAGCATGTTTCTCTCTTGGCTGAAGAAAAGGATAAGCTAGATTAGAAGTAGTTGCTTAGTTCTTTCGGACTGTTACCCATCCTCTTTCAGTGCTTGCGCCATCAGCCCATAAATAGCACTGAAAATGTATCCCATTAAACCTTCCACAAACGCCAATGCCACCATCTTTCTTCCCTCGTTCTAACTCCACTTCAAATACTTTTGGGCCTGATTTTTATTTGATATGTATGCGCAACATTAGTCGCCTTTGTTGTGGTGAGCCAGAACATTGTGGAAAGGACACAAAAGGCGAAGGCCCACTATGACAAACAAGCATCAAAGCAGCTTAATGAATTTACAATCGGCGAGAGAGTCTTTGTGAAACTGAACCCAAGGAACAAAAGCAAACCTTGGATACATGGTGAGGTGGTTGATAAGGCTACGCTAAGATCATGCACTGTAAGTACTCCGCTGGGGCTTGTTTGTCATAGTCACGCACAAATTAGGAAAGCATCTACCGACCCAGTGCACGGCTATAGTGAACTGGTATCAATCAATATTGAGGTAGCATCTGCTACATCTGAGCAGGTGGGCGACCCTTCAAGTTCAAACAGCAGTGGGGAAGACCAAATGGAGCCCCCAATGGAGCAGCCCAAGTACAAGAACCCTGAACTTCATGCATCACTGGAAATCATGCGGAGGTCAGCTAGGAACCAGAAGTTGCCCTCCAGATTCACAAATTATGTAATGAACATTATTTGAACACTCGCACAACTATAAGGCACCAAGACATGAAGTACCTTGATTTATTTCATTGATTACGCTATAGCACAAACAGTTACATTATCGTGTGTTTCATGATTTTATTTACCTATATATTTGTTTATTTGTTTTTTTTATGAAAGGAAAGGTGCGGCACATGCACATGTGTTGCCGACAGATGTGCGAACATTAACGAACATTTCCGTTTCCGCTCACGTGAGTTTGTGCTCGCCAGGCCTCCTCCGCTCAGACCATGTGCTTTCGTCTGAGCAGACGAGCTTGGTGAGTTGTTTAGTCGTTTGTTTACATTTACCCACACTGTAAACTAACCCGTTAACTCCATAAATTTGCCCTATACTAATTTTTAATGTACTTTTTTATTTCTTAGCATGATTGTATTAATCAAGCTTCACCGCTCATTTGGATTAAACTTCGATCAGATAAGCCCTTCGACTGTTTTGCTTCCTCGATTTTTGACGATAGCAACATGTAATATTCACAGTAAATTGGCATATGTAGCCTACTACATGTGCATTTACAATGTACCGTAAATTAGCATATCAAGTTGTTACTAAGGACTTTGACATTTCGGAATAAAGTAATCACTTCATTGAGAGCACTGTACAGCCCCCGAAATGATCCCGACCCTGAAATGATCCCCAACCCTGAAATGATCCCCAAATTTACCCTGAAATGATCCCGACCCCGAAATGATCCCCACATTTTCTCACGCTGACCCCGAAATGATCCCCAGGTAATTTTTGGAATGGCGTTTAAACACGGGAACGTGGATTCCTCGATAATATTTAAAGGGAAACTGATGCCATAATTAAATATAGAAAAAGTAGGGAAAGACAGAGCGACTTGAATTCTAGTTAATTTAATTCTAATAGGCATGTTTTGGAAGTACACCCGCAGCAATAAGAACTGCTTTCTGAGTGTTCTCTGTTGATATGTCGTAATCACGTCATCCTCTTTTTGTTTTCTCAAAAGAGGTTTCGTGTGACTGTTAACATCTGATAACACTTGATAACAGTGTCTCGTTCCAGTCTTCTTTGTTCTTTCCACCATTCATTTAATGCAATGTCGCGAGCCGTGTGGTTTTCAGTTTTTCTTCTGTCGTGTGTTTTACAAAGCGTTACTTCGGGAAAAGACGATAAGCCTTCTGTTACAATTCTATTCTTTTCTGTCTGAGGCACGATCTAGTTGGAAGTTATAAATACTCATTAAAAATTAAAATCGTTCCGGTTATAGTGACACTTCACGAGAATGATTATATTTATTTATTACATCAGTTTATATATTTCATTTATAACAACTTTATCTGCAAAAGAAACAAAAAACACTCAAATGCAAATAGGGTGTCAGCATGGAAGAACCTAATCCCCAGGCCTAGGTAAACCTGACCTCCGATCTTTTGGAAAGATTATTATTATAGAGGAATCCACGTTCCCGTGTTTAAACGCCATTCCAAAACTTACCGGGGATCATTTCGGAGTCAGCGTGAGAAAATGTGGGGATCATTTCGGGGTCGGGATCATTTCAGGGTAGCTTTGAGGATCATTTCGGGGTTGGGGATCATTTCAGGGTCGGGATCATTTCGGGGGCTGTACAGCACCACGTTATCAGCAATATTGTATGGATAAATATATATGAAAAAGAAACAATTTAATATTAAAGCTTGATAGCTTATAATTATATCTTGCCCTTATTCGCTGTTGATACCCCATTTGCAGACTCTGTGCCTAATGTCAGCAATAGTAAAGGTTCGCTTTCTTTAGAAGATTCTGGGAATTGCAACAGCTCTTCCATGTCAGGTATGATAGTTTTCCTGTGGTTTCTACCATTTTGACATAATTTGTTTTTACTGGCCAACTTGACATATGTGATAGCGACACAAGAAGTAGTTTCGTTAATAACAGTTATGTTAGGTGTATAAAATGAAGTCGAAACAAAAATGTTAGAGACAAGATCAAAACAACGACCTACAGAGTCGTCAACACATTCTCTCTCAGCAAAATCTCAAAGCCACTCAGAAAGAACGTCTGATCATGGCCAGATTGCAGAGATCACCAAACAGATCCCTGATGTCCCCTCAAAAGTCCATCACCACATGCTCTGCATCCAAAGGAATTGCACGGACATTACCAAACAAGAACATAAGAGAATTAAAGTTGAAAAAAAAAAAAAAAACAGGGAAAAGCTCCATCACAGTTGGCTGGGAAACAAGACCATATCCTTTCATCAAGAAACTGAAATCTTCTGGCCTGTGTATATTGAGGGGGAGGATTTAATTGCCTTCTGTGTAAAAAGCACCAAACATCGAATAATCAGAACCAAGAGGTTAAGTTCACTGTAGAACCCTGTGTAAGAATAAAGAAGCAATCCCTTAAGAGTCAGAGGGGAGCCGTTGAATCATGTACCCCATTTTCAGCATATGTACTGGCTGGCAAAACACTGCATTGCAAACAAGCAGATAAACAGCCTCATCAAGTTACTTGAACATCTACACTGAAGTAAAGGCACTTCAGCACAGATCTCCTGGGTCAGAAAAAGAGATTGTTCAGCTTACTGCCAAAGTCATTCACGAAGGTATTGTTGATCAAGTGTAATCATGTGCAACCTTTGGCATCCTCATGGATGACATGACGGATGTGACAAGTAAAAAACAAATGATTATTTTCATCCAGTACTACTGTTTGTGTCAGTGAAAAGTCTACTCGAACAGGGAGAAAGCTGTAGTGCCAATGCTGCAACGTTATTTGTTTTGTAGCAAACTAAAGGAACTGGGTCTTGACATAACAATGGTTGGTGGCATGGCATCAGATGGTGTGTCCCTTATGCTGGGAAACAACAATGGTGTGGCAGCCAAATCAAAGGCCATTGTACCTTCTGTAATCGTTGTGCACTGCATTTGTCATCAGCTAGCATTAGCTTGTGCAGATTTCAACAAAGAGTTGAGCTACATAGAGAAAAGCAAAAGCTATTTGAATGAGCTTTGGAAGGTTAAATCCAACCATGGGATGGCAGTGCTTCTGAAGAAAAAGCTGAACCTATGCAACCTCCAATGTCTGCCAAATGTGAAGAAAACAACCGCAAAGAGATAAAAAAAAGCTTGCAAAACGCGGTGGCTTTACACAGACAGCGCCGTCAAATCAGCTGTGGAAAACTACTCAGCCATCATTCAATCCCTTCTCAAATTGGAGGGAAAATTTGCCACCACAGCAGGGCTGTTAAAACACATGTACACACCAAAATGTCTCAGTACACTTTACATCCTATGCTCTGTTCTGCCCAGGCTTCCTGATGTCTACATTTCAGCTGCATGAAACCATATCTGGATTCTGGCATGGATGCCTTGAAAGAGTTGCAGACATCTCGCAGTCCAGTTGATGACTTAACTCTGCCTCAGAGAAGCACAAAAAGCAGGACTTGTTGATTTTCAGGCTCCTGACAGAGTTTTGAAAGGAATTAAGACCACGTTAGTGGATTACACCAATGCTCTCATCAGAAATATGGACGATCATTTCAAGGGGTCCTTGCCAGTAGTGACAGCATCATCCATATTCGGCTCTCTGTTGATGCCTTCAGCTGGCAATTTCAAGTCATAAAAGCTTGCGGAGATCGAGTTGATCACAAAGCATGTTTTCCCTAACCAAAGTGATCGCAGGAAAGGGTCAAAGCTGAATGGGGAGTAGTAAGTGACAGATGGATAGACCAATTTATTCATATCACGTGCAGTTATATTTGACGGGGTGAGAGGATTTGTGTGCGCAGTGGGAGGCAGAATGGAGAGGTTGACGCCATTTTGAATATTCAATGAGTTTCGAAGAGAGAGGTGTGTTGTATCATACTGTTACGTGTCTGACCAACCATCCGGGTGGTATCCCAAATACATAGCAATAGAGAACAATGGAAAGAGCTCTGGTCTAATGAGAGAACGATGACATCATCGACCAATGAGAAGTCACTGATGTTATGATACACGAATTTACTAGTTCCAGTGCTTTGGGAACCAGACAAACAGGATTCTTGAAGTAAACAGATTGGTACAGGTTTGTACGATAAATACTTTAAGGTGCCTTACTAAAATTTTTTTCTCCTGTTTAACAGGAATGAAACAAACCATCACTGAACTCTAGCATATAAGAAACTGAACATTTCTGCTGATGATTTATGAAGTGACTGCATCAAAGGAACAAATGATCAACCAACAATTCTTTGAGTTGGACATGGACGCATTATACTATTGTTTTAACTGACTGTGTTTGGGTGAGAAAGTGATACCATGTCTGAAGGAGCTTTGTAATCGATGGTAGGGAACTTAAGATAGGGACGTTTTCTGGGCGACGGTAACTTGACTGGCATAGCAAGATTAGGAATGAGGCTGCTGCCGCTTCCCACCAAAATTACACATTAAGATTGAACTACAACTTCGTCTTATATAGAAAACTTGCAAGGGGAAATGGTTTCTCACAAAGAATTAAAAGAATTAATGCTTCATTGCTATGCAGATAACATGTTATCAGATGAAGAGTTTCTACTTTTGTGGGAAAATTATGAGTCCAAAAATCCTGATTTTCCGTGGGACAGTTACAATCTGTTCTAATTCGAAAACATGAATGAAACCGAGTGCAAGGCAGAATTTCATGTGGAAAATGACCTCCACAGACTTGCAGTGGCCTTGCAAATTCCAGCAACATTAAAATGCTATCAAGGCACCACATTTGGTGGAATGGAAGGATTATGCATGCTGTTAAGCGACTGGCCTCTCCTTGTCATTTTAATGATATGATTCCATGTTTTGGAAGGCCTGTTCCCGAGCTGTGCATGGTAACAAACCGAATGATGGATTTTATCTATGAAACTCATTCCCACCGTATCAACCAGTGGAACCCTGCTCTACTGAAACCTGGAATGCTTGAACAGCATGCTGCAGCCACTACAGATGAAGGTGCCACCTTACACAACTGCTTCAGCTTTGTTGATGGCACAGGACATCCCATCTCCAAACCTGGTGAGCAGCAGAGGATTGTTTTTAATGGGCATAAAAGAGTACATACTTTAAAATTCCAGTCTGTTGCTCTACCGAATGGTCTCATTGCTCATATCTATGGTCCAGTAGGTATGTTCCTTTTTAAAATAATACATGAAAATTGAATCACTGTAAAATACTCATTTCATTTAGGCTTGGAAATCCTTATTACTTTCTTGTCTGTTTTCAGAAGGTAAGAGGCAAAGGGACATACGGGTTTCCTCATTTTTTTTGGCTACTTGCTACTTGCGAGTTGCTACTTGCGCCTTGCACTTTTTAAACGTGCCACGTGACTACACAATAGTTCATTTTGCTTGGTAGAGGAAAGAACAACTATGGATTCGCATGATGAGAAAGATTGGGAGTTGGACCAGGTATGGGGCGTCCTTTCTTTGTGTTCACGTAGTTAGTACACAAAGAAAGTCTTGAACTACTACTTAAATTTCTTTTTTATTCTCATCAGGTATTGTGTTTTTTAGAAGACAAGAGGAAAGTGGAAGCCAGTGTTTGTGAGACATTTATAGATGAAATGGTAAGCCGTGTGTTATTACACTCTTTCTTTATCTTATATTCTCCATTTTTTTTACTTTACCTTTTCTAAAATGTTAATCCTAACTGGATCGAAATATTTTATCGCAAAAAAACTACTACTTGTCTACATAGTCACATATTTGAAAGCAGATTCAGTGGCTTCTTGTAATCAAAACCACCCTCTGAATGTCTCGTGATGGAGGAGCCTCATTGCATAGATGTCGTTGACATCACCAGTGAATCACTATTACGTGTGTCAGCGATACATTGTATGTTACGAGATGTTTAGGCGTACGCTTATTCTGCTAAGTATACAGTAAGTGCAAATACCACGGAAGGTCACTAGCTGAACCAACCAGAGGAGTGTTTCTTTTTTTTCCTAGAACAAGGTGTGTGTGGCATTACACATCCATAAAAGACATTGCTTAATTCATTCAAATGCAACAATACCAAAAAATGTACTTTTTTCTTTTTAAAAATGAGTTGCGGATTACAAAACAAAATTTTGAAGGAAAGAATGTGAAAACCAAGGTGACAAATGATACTGCAGTAACGTAAGTGGAAATATTGAATTGTCACACAGGGATTCTGTTGTAATGCACATAAACATCTTTATATTCAAACACTGCGAAGATGCATTAGGAAGGAGTATGCCTTTCATTTTAGGAAGAATGTACCTTTTTAGATGAGCGAAAAAGTCTTCTCATAAAAACCAGCTGTCACTAGTGACAATGTCACTTTAGGCGTGCAAACTTCTGTTTATCAGGGGCTGTCACGAAAACTAAGACCCTCGAAAGTTAGACCTAAGACCCCATCTTATTAAATTTTGCACTAATAAAGTAAACACAGGCTTATCGCTTAACAAAATAATTATGCTGCTTATTGGTGGAGAAAATGGAGATTGCATTTTTTGTTTCCGTTACGGTCTGGTGTAGAAGGCGACAAACGTATCAAACCACCACAAATGTCTTTAATCTTGATTGTCGTTGATGAGTAGATTCTGAAGAGTGGATCACTGTGGCTGGGAAGAACTAATACGATGAAGCTTGAAATCCATTTGAAATTCAAACCTAAAATTCTAATCCTAAATCGCACTTTTCATGAGCTGTCAAATAAAGGAAAACGAACAATTCATGAGCTGTCATATAGAGGAAACCACAATCGCTAAACTATTTAAGACCACATAGAATCAAAGGCTCCTTCTAGCTACCTCATGGTATGTGGTAATCATTCCATGAAGTGCTGTCCTTTCCCCAGACCATAAAGCATTCATTCCGAATAGTTCATTTTGTGCACTCTTGCTATGACTGATCGATTACTCGTCGTCCAACTTGGAGACATCGTCATTTTAAGACTTTGAAACCCATTTCTTTCACCTCGAGAATTCTTGAACACATTTCCTGTTCCCTCGCGAGATCTTCAAAAGTGTATTTTGATCAAAGATGGAGCGAAAGGAACGAAAACCCGCCTTGACAATCTTTGCGTTGGCCTCAACACAACAGACGCCATTTTGTAAACATGTGCTGCCGCTTTACCTCACCCCCTCCCCCCACATATGTGAACATAAAACAATTGCACGACTTTGTGGACGAAACCAAACCTAGCAGGGGAGATAGAGGAGAACCTGTTTAATTCACATTTAATGCGGATTTAATGCATAAATTAATTGTCTAACGGGAATGGAGTGACAAATCCAACCATTACTATACCTCATGGTATGACATACATACCATGAGGTAAAAATGATCACAAATATTTTGATCGTCAGGCATTGTTCAAAGTCACACATTCTCCTAAATTCACGGGTCTTTCGTGTTCACGTTCATAGATCACTCAACGAAAGTAGAACTGTTCTTAACACAGCGTTTCGTGTTGCCGAGAGAGAACCCTCTTCACTTTGCAAGTTCCACTACAATAGTCATTCTTTTCAAACAGCCAAAGGAATTTACAAAGTCAGTTGCTTGAATTGGTTACTATAGTGGTTGTAATCAACAATGTCAATGGTGGATTTAGATGAGGGGACTTAAGCTGATTGGCTCATGTAACCGTCTGATTACTGGTGTCCAATGACCTCTACGCACCAATCACATGTGAGGAAACTTTTATTGTTATGATGGATAATTTATGTGTCTCAAGTGTCCCTGATTTCAGAACATGCGCACTGAACTGGGTCTTAACACATTTCCAAATTATTGTGTTAGAGGTAATGGTAGTTGCGAGAGCACCTTCAATTGTTAAAAGAGGAAGAATGTAGAAAGAAAATAATATCGCATGTTTTCCTTTAAGTAAGAAAAAAAAATTAATGACCTGACGCTATGAAATGTCCTGTTTCGATATCCAGAACCAAACCCTTAACACTTAAGTCTTTCATGGCATGTACAAAGCATTAAGATTTTATAGCTTTGTACTCCATTTATTGTCAATTGTGCTTACACTTTAAATAGTAGCTGGAATCAATGTATGGCTTTTCTTCTTCAGATGGATTTTACAGCTGCACGAATGGCAAGCGACTACGCCTTTCATGCCCTTGGTCTAACTAGAATAAGAGACATTCTTGCTCTGCGTTCGTTCGTTTTAGGCGATGAAAAGGAAGCAAAGAAAAGAAAGCTTTTGGAGCTTAAAAAACAACTGAGTGCCAAACCGACAAAGAAGAAGACAGGCTCCGTCGGCCCTCAGGACATAATGAAGTCCCCCCAAGACGAAACGTCTTCCCCAACGCAACGTTTGAAAAGAATCCAAATCGGATGGATCCACTTTAACGACAAAGTAAATTGTTATGTTGCTGTGCGCATGGCAAAAGGAGGAGGTACCAGAGAAGTATCATTCCCTATCCAGGCGACATCAGCAGATATGATGGATGAAATGAAAAACATTTTTTTTCTGGACGGAATGTCCGTGTTCGGTAGGACGAATGCAATGACCTTTAAACTTGGAAACTTTAGAAGCCAAGAAATAAACAAAGAGTTCACTTTGGAAAAGTACATTGAAGAACACAAACTATCAAAAGTGCGTCTGTATATTTTATCGAGAATTATCACCCAGGAAAAGAAAACTGAAGTCCATGATATCAGTGACGACGACAGCAACCTTTTAACGCCAGCTTTCGACAGCGCCACATCTGCAAGGTTGGTGGGCAATTCGGAAGAAAGAAGAGTCCTGAGAGCACTTCAGGAAAAAGAGTATCTCAACTCGTTGGCTGCAGACTGAGCAAAAGAAAGCGACAAGCAAGAGGAGCTCCTGCGGTGCCAGGAAAAAGCTGCACGGCAGGAACGCCTTCGCGAAGCAAGAGCCAGCAGAGTGTCCAAGGAACCAAAAGTGAACGAACCACACTTCATAGTTTCCATAAGACATCCGATAGTCGGTGTTCAAACCCGTAGATTTGAAAGGAAGGGTGAAGTAAGGACGGTGTACGACTGGATGGGGTCGTTGAGCTTGACCCCTGAGTATTTTACTCTGTCGATGCCTGACAATGTCAACCTGCACCCTTCTGTGCCGATTGAAACAGTCCATCGAGTGATACTTTCAATGTGTGAATGTGAAGGAGGCCCTGCCTTTCCAGATGAGGATGTTTGTTTTCAAGGCTTTGGCAGATGGCCTGAAGGCAGTGTAAATTCCACTGCTGAATCTAACGAGACCATGAATGCGCCTTTTTGTGTTTCAGAGAAGCCACCCCTTATGTTGATGGAGGGGATGAAATGTAAGTAGTATAAGTGATTTCGCTTACATCTTTTGCTTGTCTGTTTGCGTTACGCTCAAGTGCTAAGCTTAAGTTCTTGTTTGCAACCCCTTTTTTTGCTCTTCACTGAGGCCTACTCTTGGCCGCTCAACGGCAGCTATTCAATTACGTTCAGTTGGCACCAGTTCCACATAAACATTTTTTTTCTTTTTCTTTTTGTAATAATAATAATAATAATAACAGTTTAATATCAGTACATCCATGATATGGCTCTTCGCCTGATATAAAAGTAAAATAAGGAAATTAGCATAAATCTGAATTTTTGAATTTGTAAAAAGCTAGGTAATAAACAGTAAAATGTAATTATTCAAAATATACATACATTATCTAAAACTAGATAAGAAATCATTCCGCCCTATTCCGGCAGCGCTCCCTTAAAATACATAATGTTTGCTTACTGAAGGATTTAAAATTATCACAACATTTAACATTGGATGGCAGAGAATTGAAGAGGGTTGCTGCGCTATACTGAAAAGTGTCCAAGGCATGGGGAATAACTAGATTTATGGTACTTGATGAGCGTAAAATTCTAGAATGTCTTTCTTGCTCAAGCTGAAGGTTTCTGGGCCAATCATGAGAGTATATAGCTTTGTGCGCGGCCTTTAGAACGTGCCATTCTCTACGTTCTTTCATAGGCAACCAGCCTAACTTAAGAGTAGAGTCAATATTGTTCACATAGCGTCCAAAAACAAAACTGGCTGCCGCAAACGGGATGCACTGTAACCTTTTTAAAAGGCAATCAGTAATTGGATAGAAGATTATATCATTGAAGTCTAGACGAGATAGAACCAGACATTCAACTAAATGTTTCCTAAGATGGTAGTTGGTCTGCACAACCTGAGAGCGACCAAATAGATAGCTCAAGAGCCATTTGAGAAAGGGTTTTGAGAAACCGAGCTTGTAGAACTTCACGATGGTCACGCTAAAGGATATGGTGTCAAAAGCCTTCGAGAAATCGGCTAATACCATAAGCGTGACCTCTTTCCTTTTTCATGGTATAGCGAATATCGTCTCTAACTCCCATCAAGGCTGTAGTGGTGGAATGCCTTTTACGAAAAGCAGAGATGCGATCGTGAAGAAGATGGGCGTGGTCCGCATAATTCGTCATTTGAGTAGCCACAAGCTTCTCGAAGACCTTGGATAGAACAGGAAGGACTGAGATGGGCCGAAGTTGATCTTTAGAGACTGGATTGTCAATCTTTGGGACTGGAGACACCCGAGCAATCTTCCACTGCTTTGGAAAATAAGCGTTCGCAATGCAATTGTTGATGATAGATGTTAGCGGGACTGCCAAGCACTCAGCAACCATCTTGATGAAGCGGGTAGGTATCTGATCCGCGCCCGTAGAACAATCTGATCGTAGATTCTTGATGACCTGGAGAACGTTCTCACTGGTGACAGGTGATAGCTGAAAACGCATACCCCCAAAGGGGACGTCGGGCAGGTTATCTAACAAGCATATGAGATCATCTATTGGGGTCGCCTGAGTCTCTAGTGTTCTCTGAGCAGTCGTCGCGAAGAAGTCGTTGAGTTCGTCCGGATCAAACCGCAGGGGCCTTGCACTTGGCTTTAGCACTCTGTGGATGACTTTCCAAACCTCGCGCGACTTATTTGAATAGAGAGCTTTTCCAATAAATGCCTTCCGAGCAGTTCCTATTGCCAACTTTAATTCATTCCTGACCGAACAAAACTCATGCCAAGCAGCATCAGTGCCGGTCTGGTGAGAACTAAAGCTAGCAGCATCTCGTTTCTTCTGAAGTTCCTCTATCAATGGGTCCTTCATCCATGGAGCGGGTGGTCGCGTGACACGAACCTTCCGCAAGGGGGCATGTCTCTCGAGACACTCAGAAATTAGTGTATTCAGTGTTTCCAGTTGATCGTCTGGATCATTCGAGTAGGATATAACAGACAGAGGAAGAGTAGAAAAATTCTCTTTAAACATATCCTCTAAAGTTCCTAATGTCCCAGATAAATTTATAATGAGGCTGGCATCGTGGTCACTTACAATAGAGCATGGAATTATACCAGTGTTGGTCACCTTTTGCGGATGGTTGGTGATAAAGTGATCAATTAGGGTTTTGGAGGTCCTTGTAACACGTGTGGGCCGTTTCACAATCTGTATAAGCTCGAACATATCCAGTATACCTTGATACCTTTTCGTTAGATGGTCAGAAGGACGAAGCATATCGATATTGATGTCTCCTGTAAGCATTAACATGCCATCCCAGTACACAGTCAGGTACCCAAGTAAGTTCTCTAAGCTATTTAGCCAATCAGAAGGACCGAGCATGCGCTCGGAATTATAGATCACACCTACAAGAGCCCTACTATACTTATTGCGGCCAGGCACCTCTATCCATAGGTGTTCAAGTTCTGGGTGGGCATTTTCAATGTCACGACACCGCTTATAATTGATATTTTCCTTAATATAGACACCGACGCCACCTCCCCTTATACCTTCCCTGTTCCAGAATTCCGTAACAAAGCCAGGGATAGAAACATAGTCTAATAATTGCGGTTGATCTCTAAGCCAGGTTTCGCTCAATGCCACAATGTCCAATGGATATGAATTGACAGTGAGTAAAAACTCACTAAATGTCGAAACCATGGACTGAGTATTAAGATGCATTATTTTTAACTGGCCTGAGTTAGAGCAAAGCGGATGAATATCAAGGCCAGAGTCAAGAGACTCGGACAAATCGAGCGTATCATCCAACATTTCCGCATCAGAACACTTGTAAAAGGGCAGAGCCGATCCCAGACAGTTACTGCATAACCAGGTAGAGGAGGAGGCTGTCAGGCCGGAACATTTCAGGTGGAAAGAACCAATACAAACATAGCAAGTTATGCTTGCTCGATTTCTTCTTATCGTCTTCTCACAGCAATCACATTTCGTTATGTTTCGCTTGGAATTTGTTTGTTGTTTTGACTTCTGGGTGCTTGATGTCACTGTTTGTGCTGGGCCCGGATTCACAGAAATATCACTACTCAGGATTAATAGCCTTTGTGTTGCAATGGAGTTGCTGTAGTAAGCAACCGGCATTTTGTAATATCGCGGACGCTTGCGGCTTTGTGTACATCGATGATGAGAGCTGGACCATACAGAATCCATTGTAGCGAGGGCGAGATAATTTGTTTCAGACAATGAACTACTATCCCTTGGGACACAGCAGTTTAGCCATATGGAAATGTCAAAAGACCAATGTTCAAATATCCAAGTTCGACCTGTGAAATATCCTTGCTTCGTATAGCCACTTGAATGAAGACCATGCCAAGAAAATTGCATTGTTGGCAAGTGCGTTGACTTATAAAACACCGGAACAAATTTCAGCGCCGCAGAATGGATATCTAAAAGGAAAATAAGATATAACACGGAGACTAAAAATCTGTGTCTGTATGCCATCATTTGCATCGGAACGTGAGATTCTAGATAGGCCGCCGGTCCAAGTAGCTAATCCATTATGATAGTCTTCAAAGCTGTCTCTGCGGAGCGCAGAACACTACAAAGTAATGTTTGCTCTCAAGTCTCGACTTTTGTGAATTTGTTTGTTGTATTTTTTAGGGATAGTGAATTACCGGAAAAACAACAGCCAGAAGATAGTTTGTACTCGAGTGATGACTAGGCAGATCCTCCTGATTTTCCTAACAAACCTGTAATATTTCAATTTCACTATTCAATCCAGATTTACTGGTGACAGTCGTACTCTATTTTTCAAAAGTAGATAAGAAATGGGTAATATTTCTCACCATGCATGCGACCTGATGAGATTCTGGCACAAAGGTAGACGAGCAGAAACAGTTTATGAACGGGTCAGCCGCGTTTCGGAGAATGGGGAGGCGGGGAGGAATGCTCGAGGTTGAGGGTTTTCTGCAGATCCACTTCTGAGAGGGTCTGACAGGAGTTCATAGTAGGTTGACTTCAGCAATGATGGGCGGGGGGGGGACAGAGCATCTGTGAAAATTGAAAATCAGTAATTTTTTTCATAAGAGAAAAACGTTTGGAATTGATTTCCCTTCAATTCCGCATAGATAGCTACATGTTTGAATGCCAATTTTATTTTTTGATTAAATTTCAGGAAGAGGAAGTGTGGAAAGGAGGACCTCTCGTCGGCGAAAGCTAACGAGGCTCGGGGTTCAGGTTCATAATCGAGAATCGCGCTCAATTTTGAAAAGTTGAGGGAAGCTGGCTGGACGATCAAACAAGAGGAGAGGGAGTCTTCTTCAGGAGTAAAGGTTTACTTTTGCTACTCAAACCCAGGTGGAAAGACATTGAGAAGTGCTAAAGACGTAGAGCGTCAACTGAAATCAGAAGGAGTATACGAAAGATTCACGATGGAAAAAGCTGACCAAGCACCCCAAATCTGTCAAACAACAGATGTGAGACCTCAAGGATCTTCTTCATCATACCCTGATTATGAACCCCAAGTGATTCACAAGGAAAAGGAGGAGAAATGGTGAGTTTTTATACCACTTTGGTTGCTTGTGTGTGCAGTGTGTTATCTTGATTAGGCATATGCTTGTAAACTACTGATTTACGCGATTTTCATAAGTTCTGTGAACTTCTATTTATTCAACTGCTCATGTCTGTGAGAAGTGACATTAGCATTCTTTTGCCATATTCTGTTGTTTTCATCCCAGCCTATTTATTCACACTGACAAAGATACCCCTGATAGAAGCATTTGGTTTTTTATCTTTTAGTATTAGGACTGATGTTCCAGAAGGTTTGTTCGTGGCCACAACTTTGAACATTGTCTCTTTTGTTCACGATTTTACCCAATTTTTTAAATGTTCATCAAACAACAGAAAATGTAAAGGTATGTTGTCTCTTTTTATGAGTTTATTCTTGTAATGATGTCTGATTTGCGAAGGCCGCAAGTAAAACCCTTTGTTTTCGATACTGTCTACAAATTGTATCTAACTTGTCTACAGTGTATAAATTTTATTTTATGACCCAACATGAAATTTAATTTCTCCTCACACTCTGAGTATTACTTTGCTGCGCATTGAGGCTAAAATTCAGAAAACTTGCACCTGACAGCTCTAGTTGTAGAAGACTAGGGAAATTTAAATTAATTTAGTTTTGGTTCTGTGTCAAAAAAACTTGTCTAAATATGATAAAACCCTATTTCGTACCTCTTCTAAGAAGTCAGTTTTCTGATGTTCAACATTTCCTAATTAACTTTGACCTGCTGAGTTTTTCTAAATGTCAAAATATGTTACAGTCAAACCTCGACTTATTGCAACCACTCTGCAAGTGCCACTTTTTTTTTGGTTGCAGCAGAAAATCCATACAGTCACTCTTATTTTACGTCTCTACAATGTCCACCTCTTGACAATGGCAACGACCAACTAAAATGCATCCTGACTGCCAAAGTAACCTTTCAACCACGGCTTGTTAATCAATTACTGACAAATGGTGAATACAAACCACACTTTCAATTGGAAAAGATCACCATGCTAGATCTACACTGTGTGTTTTTGGTCTCTGTTTCTATTTAGTTTTTGTTTTATTGATATAGTTTGATTGTGTTGTATATTTATACGCTAAAAAAAGCCACTTTGTAATTTTAATTTGTTTTGAATTAATTTTTTTTCACAAGTGCTTAAGTGACAATCAAGAGCGAATGAGACGTTTGGAGCCCTACAAAACAGATGCTGGAAAGGGGAAAAGGGTTCAGAGAAAAATCAACCGATCGGAGGAGCAAGAATTAAGGTGAATACTTATTATTCTGATGATCATGTTACATATAGAAAGTGTGTTCATGGATAAATAACCTGATGCATACAGGAGAGGGTTTTTGGGAGAGATCTAAAGCTTATCCAGGCCATTTTTGAGTATGTTTGGGTAGCTATTGAAGGCAGAAGTCCCAGATGGAAATAAATCCACAAAGTGATTGTCTTACTGGAATAGACTTTCTATGGTGGTTTATAACCTTATGGAACATTGTTATCTTGGAATTTCATTATGGTACAATGATTGGCATGACATTGACCCTTTTCATGGTCAATGGAACTGGCTTATGGGAAAAATATGATGCTATGACAACAGTAGGAACTTTTTATAGTAATGTGTAGATTAAATTATAAATATAATATGCTATCATTGGGCCAAACATGAATTGAATCTGAGAACAAGGAAAATATTGTGGCCAAGTTCTGTCAAATATTTTTAGTGCACTATAATACACTTATCTGATTGCTTTTGAGCTGAAGGGAAGACAGATTATGGTTGCCAATGGTTTTACCATTGTTTCATAATTATTATCTGATGTTGATCTTGATATTATCTGATGTTGAGGTAAGCCAGTGTTGAGACATGGCGGTTGACGTGAATATGGCGGTTCTTCGTTGCTCCGTGATATTTCTGACCTGGCTGCTTTTCACCGTTGTCCTCAACTCTCTAAATGGCAACAATGGTCTGGATAAAAAAGTCTGCAGCATTGTGGTAGCGAAAAGCTTGGATGTTAAACACTACCCAACACGAAATTCTGGCCCAACTCGGCGGTTTACACGTTTCGCTCTCCTGCCTCCATCTTTAAAATGCATGGCCGGTTTGAAGCTCGCTAACGTCACTCTTTCTGCAACCTACTTTGTGCTCTTGGCGGGTGATATACAGCAGAACCCAGGACCAGCGAAGAACTATCCTTGCTCGTTGGGTCGGTCGAACGAAACCTGTGCAGTACCTACGGTCAATTGCGGCCTGTGTGCAAAAACTGTGAGGAAAAATCAAAGCAGGGCGTCTTGCACATCATGCCTCAAGATCTTTCATTTGAGATGCTATGGCTCGGATTTCAGTGAATCTCTCTGCAATTTGTGCTACCTTTCCAACAGCGACGGGCAAGATAAATCCGATCAAATGCGGCCGGAAATTCTACAGCAATATGATATCTCCGATCTCAACGAATTTTCCTCGAGGAAAGGCCTTAAAATTCTACATCAAAACATCAGAGGACTGTTAACAAACAAGCATAGTATCTGTCAAATTTTGGATGGCTTAAAGAATCTTCAGATTTTATCGCTAAGTGAAACTCATCTATCCGCCGATGTCGAGGTTCAAGCACAGATTGAAGGATACGCATACATCGGGAAGGCAAGAATTTCAGGTCAAGGTGGAGGTGTTGGGGTTTACATCCCTTCATCTGTTCCCTACCAAAGAAGAACAGATCTAGAAGCTGATGACATCGAATGCATCTGGATCGAGATTTTATTTCCAAAAACTAAAAGTCTTCTTATTGGAATTATTTACCGCCCTCCAGATTCTTCAAAACATCTCTGTGTGGATTACAATTGCAAATTTGAATCAATGCTATCGACAGTGTCATCAGAAGACAAAGAATGTATTCTTACTGGTGACATTAACTGCAATTATTTGGTGCCAGCGGATCACAAAGAAATTAAATCAATTCTAGCCTCCGTTGGACTAAAACAGCTTATTTCAACCCCCACGAGAATTACGCGCAAATCCAAGACTTTGATTGACATCATATGCAGCAACGAACCCGAGAAAATCAACCATGTGAAAGTAATCCCTGCTGGCTTGAGCGATCATGAATTGATCTGCTGTTCTCGCAAAGTAAACCATGTGAAACATCATCCTAGAATCATTACCTGCCGAAATTTTGCAAACTACGATGCGAAATTATTTTGCGAAGAGCTTAATTCCATGAACTTTGTGCAAGTCTTTTCATCGTCCTGTGTCAACACCGCCTGGAGTGTTTTAAAGAATATCTTACAACAGTGTATCGACAAACATGCGCCGCTCATTGAAAAGAAGGTCAAAGGGAGACTCTGCCCATGGTTGACTCAAGAGGTCAAACGGGAGATGAATTTGAGGGATGGTTTACTTAGGAAAGCTCGCAGGACTAACTGTGAATTGGACTGGTCATCGTACAAGCGACAGCGTAACAGAGTAACAGGCCTTACTAAAAAATGCAAGAGCAAATATCATAAAGATATTCTAAGAGATAGTGCCGGCTCTCCTGATAAATTCTGGTGTGCCATTAAAAAGCTGTATCCAACGAAACTACCATCAGAACAAGGATCAGCGTTTCAGATAAATGGAACGAAGTCTACCGATAAGAAATTCATCTCAAACGGTTTCTGTGACTTTTTCACTAACGCTGCCATCAATTTAAAAAGAAAGTCGTTTTTGCTTCGTGATTTTGTTTGGTGCAAAAATGGAACGAAACCTCCTCTTAGCAAAGAGAAATTCCTTTTCAGAGTTGTGAAAGAAGCAGATATTTTGAGGGAGCTGAAAAAGCTTAAACGAAAGAAAGCGACTGGTCTAGATAATCTGCCCCCGGGATTACTTAAAGATGCCGCAGAAGTCATCACAAAGCCTTTAACTTCTATTATTAACTTATCCCTCGCAACTGGAGTTGTTTCAACCGATTGGAAAGTGGCCAAGGTGATTCCTCTGTTCAAGTCTGGTTCTACGGCAGAAATAGACAACTACAGACCAATTTCAATTCTCCCTACTCTATCAAAGATTTTGGAGAGAGCTGTCTATAAGCAAGTAGTGACACATCTCGAACGCAATGGCCTTATTTCCGAACACCAGTTTGGTTTTAGATCTAATCGCTCAACTGAATTAGCGGTGACTCTGTTTACAGACTTAATCCGGAAAGAAGCAGATGGCGGGAAAGCTACAGGAGCTGTGTTCATTGACTTAACAAAGGCGTTTGACACCATCAGCCACTCAGTTTTATTAGAAAAAATGTCTTGTTATGGCATACAGGACAACGAACTGAACTGGTTTACGGATTATCTGTTTCTCCGGAAGCAGCTCGTCCAATTTAAAGGAGTGCTGTCTAAACCTAATCCAGTTTTCACAGGTGTTCCCCAAGGAAGCATTCTAGGTCCGCTATTGTTCTTGATTCACTTTAATGACGTCCATCAGCCGCTTCGTTACTCCAAAATTATCACCTATGCAGACGACACAGTTATTTTCACCTCCTCGAAAGACTTAGATGCTATACAACACAATCTCGGTGAAGACATCAAAAGTCTCGCTGACTGGTTTAGAGAAAATGAAGTTATCATCAATCTTAAAAAAGGAAAAACTGAAGTTATGTTGTTTGGAACAGCGAAAAGATTAAATTGTTTCAATGGCAAGGAATTAAACTTGATGGTAAACGGATGCCGCATAAACGCGACAACAACCTATAAATACCTCGGCGTTGATTTAGATCCCACACTAAATCTTGACACGCACTTTTTAAAAATGTACAAAAAAGCAGCTGGGAGAGTAAATTTATTGCGACGAATCCGTTTTAACATTGATGTCTTTAGCGCTGAACGCATCTACAGGACAATGATCATGCCCATTTTCACTTACTGTGGTCAAAGTACGCTTGGTTGGTCAGAAACACGTAAGCGCAAAATCAGAGACCTGGAACAACGAAGTCACAGGATCATTCTGCCAAATCCTACATGTCTTACTTGTGTACTCCGTCTACCCACAGTCGAGAACATTCAAATGAGAAAAGCCTGTAATTTTGTTTTTGACTGCCTACAAGGCAACGTTTGCACCCCTTTTAAAAACTATTTTAATCTTTTAACGCATAATCGTGATACGAGGAACTGTAGAGCCATGGTTGTTCTACCTAAAGTGAAACTTGAATTTGCACGAAAAAGTTTTTATTTCTCTGGTGCAAATATTTTTAATTCTTTACCTTTAAAAACTAGACAAACTAGCAGTAGGGTTTTATTTAGGCAGTCTTTAAACGAATTATTTGTTTAGGTTAAATAAGCATAATTTAATAGATTTTTAATTTTTACCTTTTATCCTTTTATATGAAGTATTTTTATTTTTATTCTTATATTGTTATATATATTTTTCTTTTTACAGGACCCCTTTGATAACAGTACGCATGTACTGAAGGGCCATCCTGTTTAAAAATTCGTTATTATTATTATTATCTGTTGTTGTTGTTGTTGTTGTTTGTCTGGGAATAGGAAGACGTATGTAAAGAGTTGTCAGATAAGACATACCTATGGCAAAGATGATGAAGCAAATCTGTTAGAAGAAGAGGCTATTTTGGTGGCAGAAAATGCTGTTCAGGCTGGATCGGAGTGTGACATCACAGTATCTGGAGATCATGTCGTTGACCCACCAGAAACAGCCACTGTGACTCTTGGAGGCAAGAAGTGTAAATGGTGTGGGAGTACCACCCACAGTCGAAAAACTCGCATGGATTGTCCTCATAATCCCAAAAATGCACCAACTTCTATATGCTACACATTTTTTACCACTTTTAATCAACAAATTTGTTACCATTGTTTTAGTCAATAATTGGTATAAAGGTTTTGTACCAGTAGTGCAACACGTACAATGTATCTAAATTTACTAACATCTCATTTTGGGTGACATAAAAACTGATTTCTGCTGTATTTCAAAGGCTAGCATGAAACTGCTCAAGACAATATAAGTTGAAATATTTATTATTCAAGAGCAAAACAGGGCTCCAGATAGGATTTTATAGCAACTGCTTTGAAACGACTGGAATTTTGTACTTTACTGTAGTTGTAGGTTTGACCTATCAAAGAAAATACAATGTTATTACAGGCTGGATCGGAGTGTGACATCACAGTATCTGGAGATCATGTCGTTGACCCACCAGAAACAGCCACTGTGACTCTTGGAGGCAAGAAGTGTAAATGGTGTGGGAGTACCACCCACAGTCGAAAAACTCGCATGGATTGTCCTCATAATCCCAAAAATGCACCAACTTCTATATGCTACACATTTTTTACCACTTTTAATCAACAAATTTGTTACCATTGTTTTAGTCAATAATTGGTATAAAGGTTTTGTACCAGTAGTGCAACACGTACAATGTATCTAAATTTACTAACATCTCATTTTGGGTGACATAAAAACTGATTTCTGCTGTATTTCAAAGGCTAGCATGAAACTGCTCAAGACAATATAAGTTGAAATATTTATTATTCAAGAGCAAAACAGGGCTCCAGATAGGATTTTATAGCAACTGCTTTGAAACGACTGGAATTTTGTACTTTACTGTAGTTGTAGGTTTGACCTATCAAAGAAAATACAATGTTATTACAAACGTGAGGAAACCTGACGACAATTTTCGATTCCCCCAGTCAAAAGAAGGAAGCAGAAAAAGATTTAATCCATTGTGGTTAAAGAGTTTTTCTTGGTTGGTATATTCGAAATACCTAGATGGAGCTTTCTGCCACCCTTGCGCTTTGTTTGCCAAAGAATGTGGTTGAAACTCAAACAAGTTGGATAAACTTGTCAAGTCACCGTTGACTTTTTGGACAACAGCCTTTCAACGCCTTGGAAGTCATTCAAGTGGCAAATGTCAAACGCATAACTTCTCTGTTATTGCAATGAATAACTTTATTCGAAGCATGAGGCAGGAAATAGTCCCTATAAAGCAAATTGATACATTAAGACAGCAGCAAATCGGCAAGAATTGAGAGATAATTTCATCGATACTGAAGACAATAATATTTTGTGGTCGAAATAACATTCCTCTACGCGGGCGACGAGACGACGATCTGACCAGTGAAAGTCTCCAAGGTAATTTCCAAGCATTGCTTTATTTTCGTGTTGAGAGTGGAGATCACGTTTTACAAAATCATCTTGAGAATTCATCACATAATGCGACATACATCTCAAAAACTATTTGGAACAAGATGATTGCAACGGTTGGGAAGTATATTCTCAATGGTCTCTCACGTGAAATTAGAGAGAGAAGGTATTTTTCTATACTTGCAGATGAAGCTGATGATATCTCGAATAAAGAAAATCTGTCAATTGCCTTACGATTTGTCGATAAAAATAAGAAAATCAGGGAGCAGTTTGTGGGCTTTCACCTCTGCGAAGAAGGCACAAGTGGGCCTGCAATCAAAGAAATGATAGACAATGCAGTAACTGATTTAGGACTGTCTATGAAAGATTGCTGCAGACAATGCTATGACGGAGCAGAAAATATGGCCGGTCGGCTTAATGGAGCTTCTACCTTGATAAGAAATGAGCATGAAAAAGCTATTTATGTACACTGTATGAGTCATTGACTTAATCTTTGTGTTGCCGATAGCTGTTCATTACAGCTAGTGAAAAATATGATGACAACTGTAAGGAAGATAGCAGAGTTTTTCAACAATTCGCCAAAGCATCAGCAACACCTGGTTGAGAAAATAAAGGAACTGCTCCCTGACAACAACCATTGTGTTCTAATAGATGTATGCAGAACAAGATGGGTGGCAAGCATTGATGGAATGGACAGGATTCTTGAGATGCTGTTGCCTGTGGCCTCAGCACTTGAGGCCATTTCAATGAACTGGGGTGGGAATGGGAATTGGAACATCGACAGCAGAAATGATGCTCAGTCATTGTTAAATGCTATTACTTTCCAATTTATTGTTGCCATTGTTGTTGTCAGGCATATTCTTGATTTGACCAGACCATTGACTCTTAAATTACAAAGAAGAGAAATTGATCTTGTTAAGGCGAAAGAGGAAATACTTGCACTGAAGCGTGCTTTAGCAGATATGCAAAGTGACATTAATGCAAAGCATCATATTCTGTATGAAGAGGCTGTCACACTTGCAGCCAGCATTGGAGTTCAGCCATCTATGCCTAGGGTAGTACAGAGACAGGTACATAGAGCCAATGCACCAGCTCCCACTCTTGAGGCATACTACAGGATAAATCTTACTACAGCTTTATTAGACCATTGTTCTCAGCACATTGACAGGCGTTTTCAAGACGAGGTGTACATCTGCTACAAAGGACTTTACATCACCCCATCTGTAATGCTTGAAAATCTAGCCCCATGGAAGGCTAATGTAAGAGAATTTTGTAATTACTATAGAAGAGACATTCCCAATGTTGCAGGCCTGGAGGCAGAACTGGTTATGTGGGAAACATTATGGAGAGATCAACAGAACAGAGGTAGAGCAGCTGATATTCCAGACAGAGTGTCAGAGGCAATTGCAGTTGTTGACCAGCAAGCATTTTGTAATATCTTAGCAATATTGCACCTTCCTGCCACTGTTCCAATTTCCTCAGCTACATGCCGCCGACCAGTTAGCTCAGTTGGTAGAGCACTGGACTACCGTGCGGGAGGTCGCGGGTTCAAAACCCCGGCCGGACCAACACTCATGGTCTTAAAATAATTGAGTAGAAAGTGCTGCCTTTGTAATGGCATCTGCAAATGGTTAGACTTTCTAGTCTTCTCGGATAAGGACGATAAACCGTAGGCCCCGTCTCACAACTCCATCTGTAATGTGGGACGTAAAAGAACCCATGGCACTGTTCGAAAAGAGTAGGGCGTGTTCCCGGTGTCATGGTCTATTGGTCTGATTGTAATGCGCATATGATTATTCATATAGAATAAGCGCAATATAAATGGAGTATATTATTATTATTATGTGAACGGTCCATCTCAACTCTCAGATACATAAAACATATCTTAGAAATACCATGACACAAGATAGGTTGGACTTGCCCTGATGTATGTCCACAGGGACAAGCATATCAACTTAGATCAAGTGATTGAACTGTTTGTCCAAATGCACCCTAGAAGAATGAGAATGACTGACATTTTGCAAGACAACCCATAAGTAACTTGTCTTATATTGTTAGTTTTTTACTAATCAGTAGTGTTTTTTGTATAATTTAAACTGCCTTTTTTTCTAATTAATAGAGGAGAAATGACACAATATTGCAAATCAGGAAGTTGTACAATTTCAGTGTTATGGAATGGGTATGTTTGAGGCTATGAATGATTTTTTTAATGGCTTGTTATTACCTTTTTATTTTGGACTTTTGAATAATTAAAGTCTCTGAAAATGCAGGAAATGGCACTTAGAGAGCTCCCAAATTCCAAACTTTCTCAGTGGAGGACCCCTGAACCCCCCTAGTCAGGGTGTGATCGTGGGTTGGCACTGCTCATTTCAAAAGCTGAATCCACCCTGGAAGCTGGTGTATGATGTTTGGACACACTCGGCTAGTAGGCCAACGGAAAACAAAAACGATGTTATGAGAAAATGTGTTGAGCCAAAAGTGTCAGTTAAACATCCCAAGCATGTGCTGGAATTAACTCAAACAGAAGCCTTTCAAAAATTTCAAACTGAACACCCAGAAGTAAAAATTAAGCAAAGAAAGTTCAAATCCCTCAAACCATTTTCTTGTAAAAGGTGCCAAGGAAAGAGATTGCCAAACATGCACGTGCCAGCAACATGTTGAAGCACAGATGGTTTTTCAAGACTGTATGAAGGTTCGATCTCAGCTCACAGAAAGAGAGGGAAGCCAAGATGCCACTATTTATTCCTCTCTTGCAGAGATCATTTCCCAAACCCTGTGCCCCATGGAAGGTGAAAACAGTTTCACAACATCGCATGACTGAAAAGAGAATGTAGTGAGTGTGGTGTAACTAAAATTTGATGTGCTTCCACAACATTCTTCATCTGAGGAGAACATAAAGTGGAAACGGTACGACTATCTTCCCACTGGAAAGTTTGGAGCAGATGGAAAAGAAATAAAAAAGATCTCACTTGTCAGCAAGGAAACACCAACCAAGGAACTGTTTGATTACTTTTGTCAGTATTTTGTATTTTTTCTTGTCAAGTGGGAGAGGGAACAGTGTGACCAACTAATAGCACATCTGCCACTTGACCACACCCTCTGTGTCCACGACTACTCCGAGAATTATGCCTGCAGATACCAAGATGAAATATAATCACAGTATTTCAATATGGATAAAGTAAGTATCCATGTCACTGTACTCTACAGGCATGCTTCTTTGGAGTATGATGGCATTTCTAGCACAGCAGAGGAACCAGGAGTCATCAAAGATTATCTCTTTGCCATTAGTGATGTCACACAAGACCATGACTCTGTGCTCCACATACAAAAGCTTACAGCTGCTTATCTAAAGGATGAAGTGGGAATACAGATCAAAAAGATGCATAAGTTCACAGATGGGTGTTCTGGGCAGTACAAAAGTAGACACTGTTTCGGTGATCTATCATGCTCCCTCCAGCATTTGGGTTATGATGTACAGAGAAACTAATTTGCAACATCAAATGCAAAGGGTGAGCAAGATGCCACGTCAAGCAGACAGCCACATCAGAGGTTCTACGATGCATTGCCACCATCAAAAATGCTGAAGATCTTTGTGCTTTCTTGAAAGCCAATTTCTCTGAGCCTTCGTCTTCTTTTTCCTCCCGAAAGAATTCAGTTGATCTGAGATGAGGGTCTTTTTCTATATTCCTGTATCACACCCCCAGTCAATACCACACAAACGTCCAGACGGAAGCTCCAGAACCCTAAAAGGTATCAGGCAACTGCATCCCATGAGGGCCTGTAGTGAGCAGCTAAAGATCTATACACAAAAAGGAGCATGCTACTGCTTTAGTTGTCTGGAGGAGTATGACGACTGCAAGAATCAGCTGTGGGTGGAGCTGTGGGTGGAGCAGTGGAAAAAACACAAATAGAGAGAGAAAGATCTGCTGCACTGACAAGATCAACAGAAGATGCTGGTGATATTGAGCACTCTGTTCATCTGGCAGAACTTGCAGGCAAAGGAAGAGTTGTTGCTATTGCTGCTGATGATAACGGGCATTATGACTACTATCTCTTGAAAGTCATTAGTGATGGTGTGGTCACACTGGAATGTGGTTATAAGGATGACCATGGATCAGTTTTCTCCTGTGGACAAAATGTGCTACTTGGGCACTTTTTTCTGAGCAAAAACATGATTGATTTCACATTTAAGCTCGCAGTAACGAAACAAGCAGCTGAGCTAACTGGAACTGTGAGCCACATTTGCAGAGATCTTCCCTTGAAGTCAAAACAAACTCAAAGATGGAAAGCTATTTACAAACTGCCAATAACTGAGCATGAAGAGATCATAGCTTCATTTTAAAACACTTATTGAACCTTTCATGTGTTAGAAGTAAGAAAAGATATTTTCCTCAACATTGTACATGATTAAGAAACTTAATTTGATCAATTCAGGCTGTATGAAGAAATTGCCACACCCACAAATGATTATATCATAATTTTGGATAACAAGTCATGACTTTTAAAGAGCATTTTGTAATGTTTGGTGCATTTATATTACTACAAAAGGTATACATCAGATGTATACTAAAAGTATACACTGAGTATACACAGCATAGTATATTTCACGTATATATTTAATACACTCAAAAGTATACTTCATTTTGTTAGGGATATGCCAACTTATTATTCTCTAGATTAGATAGCATGAAGCACATTCTTATCTTTGCAGAACTTTCTCCTTCTACTGCCAGATGTGAGAGGTTATTTTTGCAATGAATAGGATTAAACGAATTCGAAGACCCGAATGGAGACAGCAACTTTCTCAGACGTGCTCAGGATCAAAGCAATGAAAAGTGGAATAAATGTATTTGATGCAAACCCACCCATTCAAACTTGGCTTCTTGGAGCCAAAACAAGGAGACATGTCTTGAAAAGGAGTTATGACGCAGCAATGGTTGGTCTCACAAGGACAGTGTATCTGTCAACAATGTCAATAACTTTCAAGCTCTGCTAACCTTAATCTATGGACAGTAACTCTGAAAGGGATTCAGAGAAACGATCAAGTAAAAAAAACTGTTATGGCTGTAAGAGTAAACATTATTTGAAACAGTTACAGGTACTAATTTGTTGTATTTACAATGATCAGTAGCATGCCTGTCATGCACAAATTAAAAAAATCACATATTTGCTTGAATCTTAAGAATTTCTTGGCGCCCAATGATCAGGTCTGCTAGAGACTTTCCATGATTATTATACGTGTTAAAGATGGTTTTGAATCACAGATTTGCTTGAATCTTAAGAATTTCTTGGCGCCCAATGATCAGGTCTGCTAGAGACTTTCCACAATAATTACACGTGTTAAAGATGGTTTTGAACTAAACAGAGTAGAATAAAGGATCTTTGAAATAATTGAATAAGAGTCAAATTGTTCAGTTAGCCACAAAAACATGGCATCACAAGTAACTCGTGTGAGCTTCACCATTCACTGTTTCTTGTCAACTTAAGTTTCGTTTATAGCTGTAAGACTTAACACATGATGAAAATTATTCCTTTTTAAGCCAATTGGCAAACAAAACCCTGAAAATTGGTGCTAATTCTTCCTTAAAATCAACAAAAGTGTTCACCATAATGTATGATGCATCACGCTTCAAAGCTTGGGAGAGAGATCACTTTCAATTCATTGTGCGAGTCATGATTCCTAAGTTACAGAACAATTTAACCTCAAAATGTAATGCTCATAAGTTGATTTTAATTTTCCTTATGTTTTTTTTTTTTTGGTGTTTTTATTAAAATGTTACCGAGATCTGAATTTTTTTCTGCATTCTAAACATTTCGAAAGCGGTGTGATCTGCCGCACAATAATACTCGTCATTCAATTTCGTAATCATCTTGTTTACAACAAGTGCACTGGAGCGTGTCAATGTTGACATAAGCAAAATGCTCAAGTGACAAGCTAAATTTTGGTACCAAAATTGGTCAAATCCATTAAAAGCTCACGAAAATATTGGCAAGTTTGTTCTAAACACAAGGCTGGCAATTTTGATCATGAGGAAGGAAAGCGATCAAATTTCAAGCAAAAACAAGCACAACACTCTGGCAATTTTGACAGCTTCCTTTAACTTCTAAATCAGCCCAAAGTCTCCTGAATCAATAAGCATTGTTTTAGACTTCCTGATTAGGAGGTAAAATATTGCATCAGGCAAGGAAATGGGCAGGAAGCTCCCTACGCACATGCCACTTTTTTCAAGTACGCAGTAAAGTACTGTGTTGTTCACAAGCGTGAGGCCGTGAAATTGAATGCAAAGATCATGGATTCTGGAGTTTCTAGGACTCAGACGTGGCAAGAACAAAAGAAGAAGGAAAGACAAAAGAAAAGAGTACATTATGAGAAAAACCGAGAGAAAATTATTTTAAAGGTTGGGAAAGCCAGAAAGAAAAGTCAAAAAGCCAAGAGCAGAAAACAACAGTATGTTCCAATCAATGATGCCACAAAGAAATGTCAGCATGAACGAAACCAGCAGAAAAGAGTTTCAGAAAATAAAGGGAAACTTGAAAGACAGAGAGATGGCGAGAGAACAAAGTAAGTGATACCATCAAAAGAAGACCAAAATGTATGGGTTCAAGTGGAAATCGCACCGATGAAAGTTAGCAGTACGTCTTCCCAAACAGGATGGCCAAGAAACGTGCCATTGGACGAGCTAAGAGTCTTCCAGATATCCCGGAGAAGAAAGCAGAAATAATGGAAGCTATATCAGAAAGTCCATGGAAAAGGAACGTTCTCGAGAAACGCAGACTAATGAAAAACCAGAAGGGGAGAATAAAGTGATTGCACTCAAAAGCGCTTGCTAGGTAATCTAACTCAAGGCCTTAATGCCGTCAAAATTGACAAGTTAAACGAAGGAAGAGCTGCACTCTCTTACCCTAACTTGCTTGACAACAGTGATCATAAAAGCATAAATGCACTGCTCAAGGCTGCAATTACATGGAATTCTCTATCAGATAAAACAAGATAATTTTCATATCCAATATCTTTGAAAAATCTACTGAAACTGTCCAAACATGATATCAAGAACATCAAGTTTGAGAAAGGTAGCTCTGTAATTTATAACAAAAGCTCTGACTATTATTATTAATATTGATTGCTATACATAGTATATTATATTAATTTATACATATTTATTTAATATCTTACTAAGGTATTTTTATTGCTTATTTACTGTATTCACTCATGTATAGGCCCCACTTTATTTTCAAATAAATTTTGGGCAAAATGGGGGTGCGAACTATACACGGTATAACTAAAATCTTCATATGATTTAGTGAAAGCCCCTTTAAAGTTTTCTTGTAATTCTGCGTACAACACAAGTGTATAGGCTTGGGCAGATATGGAGAAGCATCAGTCCAATCCTTGCACCTCGCTGAGATATAAATCATTCAATCTGGAGGCTTTAAGTATTTCTCATAACCGAGAAATGATCCACGAATGTAGAATCTAACAGAAGATGTGTACAAGTAGCGTTTGCATGTCTCGCGTGCGACATGTTTAGAAATAGATTTGAGATTCAACATGGGTTTTTTTCTATCCGATAATTACATTTTATTACAACTTAGCTCGGTTTCCAATGAAAACATAGTCCAAGAACATCAAACACTGCATAGAAAACGCAGCATAAACCCTTGTGTGAGTTGACACAATCCACCGCCATCCTTGATTCATTCAGTAACCTTAGCAACCCATAACATTTGTGTGAACGAAACAAATGTCTTGACGTTTGATCCCTGCACCTCACTGAGTCAATAAATCCTTCAGAGACAATCTGAGGGCTCTAACTGTTTTTCATAACTGAGGAATGATCCACGTATGTGGAATTGCCAGAATCTCTGTCAACATATCTGTGACAACGTGAGTACTAGTACACCTAAGTAGCGATCGCATGTCTCGTGTGCCTATGTTTTCAATCAAATTTGAGATTCAACATTGATTTTTCTGTCAAATAATTTATCCATTATATGTACTTACAACTGAGCTTGGTTTCTAACAAAAACAATGTCTGAAAACAACAAACAGTGCATAAGAAACACAACATGAGCTATCATGCGATCAAGTCGACACAGTTTTGTTTGTTCGATCAATTGCATGCTGTGTTAGATTATTAATCGCAATGAATTTTGTCATATAAACAAATAACAATGTCTTGGTGATATCAGGCACTCGCCAGGCCTTTGCATTTTTAAGAACGCGTGAATTTTTTTTTCAAGAAAATATGGTCAAAACTCAGGGTGCAGCTTATACACGAGTGCGGCCTATACATGTGCAAATACCGTAGTTTATTTGTAATATGTTCACATCAACTGTTGTGTTGAGGAAAATCCACAGCCCTTCCCCTGGCCAGGACAAAGATACATTTTCTTCACCCAACTCAAATGTCTTTCTCCTTTTCTGATTTACAGAACCTATACAGTGTGAGATTAAGATGCTTTTGGAAAGCACTGCATTTACATGAAATTTTTACACATCTTCAAAAAGACTTATCTTATGCTTTTTGCTCCTAAAAATGGGGCTGTGAATACTTTAAATGTAACAAACTGGCTTTTAAGTCTTCATGGCAGAACCAAAAGGCTTGTTTATCTTGCAACAGAAACAATGACACCGTGATAGATTGAAAGAAGCCAAAAGAGCAGATAAATTCACCTATATTGTCTTCAATAACTTGCTAATGCAGGATAGACCAAGACAGGGAAGTAGCTATGTTGACTGAATGTATCGTTTAGATCACAGTTTGTCACTGACCATGTTCCTTTCTCAATATCTACTCTTCAGTAGACTATACAACAGTGAATTTGCCTTAGCAATGTACAAGTTGCAAAATGGGCCTCTTCATTATGACCACTACAGACGAGCAAATTTTAATATCCAACCTTTGAAATCTTATTTAGACCCATATCTAAAATGTTTAGATGTTTATCGCAACATGCAACAATCCAAACTGAAAGATGTGAAATGTAAGACAAGGGTTTGTGGTATTGCAGACCTCCTCACAACAATTGCCTTCTGCTCAGAAGAAAGATTATGTAATTTTTTTCCGAGAAAAACCTTCTGAATAATAATGTTGGCACCAAAATGAAACATATCAATGGGTGAGAAACAGAAAACAAGTCAACAGGTTCAATTATAACATGAATAAAGTACATTAGCAAACGTAATTATTACATTATACTGAATTATGATTTTAATCAGCAGCTTTCAGCTTTGCTGCCACAGTCAGAGATGTGGTATGAAAATGAGAATTCTAATACCTGGAAATTGCTAGCAGGAATACCCCCAAATGTCTCTTCCTTATCAGATATGTGTGCTGGATAGGTCTTAGACAAACAAATTTCAAAAGACATTGGTACTATTTTTGCACTTATTAGAAGCAGATGACAATTTCATTGTCACAAGTATTGCAGCTGTTGTCACATTCATTACACACTGGGGACTTTTTGTGCCATTTCCAGACACAGCAAATGCAAGAAAAATTTTTTGGCCACCATGTTAGTTGCGCAGTCCAGGCTTTCAGAGACTAGAAATAAGTTTCAAATGCTTCCCAGTCCTCTAGGGTCAAGTTTTGGCACCTGCTATATAATTTTCTTGTTTTCACGTTCCTTAACCTTTCAAATGATACTAGACTTGCCGAGTTTGGCAACGAATACTGAAGGCAAAAGGACAGACTTTGTATCTCGGAGACATTTTTGACAATTTTTGGCAATTTTTGTCTTCAATAAACCTTAATGAATACAAAGAGAAAGTTTCCTAGCTCATATGTTTCTGAAGCAATGACATCAAGGTAAGAATTTGCTCTTTTGGAAACTTTGTCCTTGCACCTACATTTCCAGAAAAGTTATAAGTAGACCTCATTTTTCAGTTTTGCATTTCAGCCTCTAGCTATGGATAGCCTCAGAAAGGGAATGATGGCACAAACTCAGTCTTAATACATGATTCCCTATAGGCACATATAGAGCATTCAAGAAACTGGAGCAAGATGAGCTCATGAAAAGGGTGCTGAAAGAAAGCACTAACCGGAACAGGAAGTTTAGCAGTGTTCTCTTGGCATTCAAACAAAAATCAGTCACTGGTTTTGCAGACACAATGTTTGGGTAAAACTGCTTCCATAACCAAACAAATTTGCAATAGCTAGTTGCTTGCTTGCCTGACACTTTGAACGCACTGTTCAACAATTGCAAGATGCTCATTCATTTTTGTTTCAAATGACAACAGGATTTTACATTGTCACTTTTAAACCCTGGAATCCATCCCAGTAGAGTGATGGCACCTTCCTCCACATAGTTTGTTACAAATGTTTTCAAATTTTCAATGGTAAGATGAGACAACATGTTTCACGCAATCTGCTCCTGCTGCCATGGGTTCTTCGACAGAAATCATGCACTTTGCAATGTTTCTTAAGGCGTCGAAAACAAGAATAACCAATCCTGTACAAATGTAAAAACATATCGCTACAAATTGGCTTTGAGTGCTAAAAAAAATGCATTGTGGGCTTATGCTTCTTTTCCCTCTGACAAAATCATTGCAAGTAAATGCCTGAACACTGGCCACAATGATGAGATCAAGTTCTGCACTTGTAAATTTGAGGAAGATATTCAAATTAAAAAGAACATCCTCCGAAAACTGTTCATAACATGGACCTCCTTTTCCGAGGAAGCAAACCACAGCCATCTCACATAAACTTCTTTGCTCTTTCAATAACTCTAGGTCTGTTTTCGATCACATCCACATTTTGCTCCATTGTTTAGCATTAAAAGTACCAAGAGAGAAAGTCTTGGGAATTTGTAAACACAGAAGTGAATGCTGGTCACTGATGTGAGGCACAGTAAGTACACGTCACAATCAAATGAGTGCAAGCCCTATGAATATGGATTCTTCGAAAGCAATGACGACGAGAATGACTTCGAAGGTTTGATTTGCCCGAGAACATGACCTGGGAAAAGCGACAGATCGATGTAAACACAGAGCCATTTCGCCTAACACCAGGCCCAACAGTAAATTTGCCAGATTCCAGTAGGGCTATTGACTTTTTCATGCTCTGTTTTACTGAAGAAATCATCGGCAAGATTGTTGAATTTACAAATAAGAATGCGCAGTCGAAAGGAGCACAAAATTGGCGTCCAGTCACTGGTGCTGAACAGAAGGCATTTCCTGCTCTTCTAATAATCTTGAATGACATCATTGTTGTTCCACATGACAAACGTTTTTTCTTGTCATCGGCAGAAACAAGGCTGTTTCACATTCCAGGATTTAAAAATGTTCTGGGAACAATCCTGTGACCCGGAACATCAGATAAACCAGTCAAATTTGGCGAAAAATTCTTTCAACTCTGCGATGGCAAGACAGGGTTTTGTAAGAACTTCTCCATGTATGCTGGAAAGGATGACCAAGCAGTTGGTGCCATAGGAAAGACCGGTCAAGTTGTAATGGATTTGGTGGCAGATTTGCACAACACAAATCATCATCTTTATGTTGACAATGTTTACACAAGTCCAGTTCTTTTCCTGTTGTTGAAAGAGAGAGGTATTTTAGCAGCAGGGACTGCAAGGCCAAGAAAGGGCTACCCTTATGACAAGTTGAAAGGAACTGTGCTGCGAAAACGAGATGTAGCATGGCCTACAGAAAACGATAGAAAGATGATAGCCTTGAGATGGAAGGATAAAAAAGATGTCTTCTTTTTGAGTACCATCCATCCTCCTCCAGTTATACCAGCCTGGGTTGAAAATGATGACGCTGGTACCGAAGCAGATGACGAGAGAGATGTTGCTGATGTGGTACATAGGAGAGTAAAAGTTCAGGGTAACTGGGTTTCTAAAAAAAATTTACAGGCCACAGATTGTCAAGTCCTACAATGAATTCATGGGGGGAGTTTACCCATGTGACCAGATGACAGGGGTAAACAAATCAAAGAAAAAAAAAAGGTGGTACCTTCTTTTTATCAAAATGGTCCTTTTGTGCATTTACAATGCTTACATTGTCAAGGGCCATAAGCGCAATCACAATGCAGCAGGAAGAAGAAAAAGGGATCTTCTGTCATTCAAGGAAGACCTGTGTACACAGCTTGTGGGAAACATTCCTCAAGAAAGAACTGCAGAAGCATCAAACAAAAGGAAACGAAGTACAGATACACCACAGCCAGCATGCCTTGTGAATGTGGGAACTCATTTCCCATTCAAAGGAGAAGGAAGGAATCATCGTTGTGTAGTCTGCAAAAGGAAGCACTTCTTATCAAAGAAAACAAACCCAGATAATCCTTATTATAGGCACAATACTACTTTCAAGTGCAGCCAATGTGATGTGTACTTGTGCATTGGAGATGGTGGGGCAAATTGCTTTTACGACTACCATTCGAAGGAAGACTTTCTAAGCTAAGCACAAAACTTAACACTGAAACTGCGTAAATACCAGTTTGGCATAAACAGTCTTTATTTTGATCTTATTTTTGTAATTGAGCTGTAATTGGGAATTGCATTGAGTTGTACATAATGTGTGGTAACGTTAGCCAACAGTAAAGCGAAGTTCCTTCTCCCCTTTAAGGATTACAGCTAGAAATTTCCAGAGTAAACTACCCTATAACTGTGAGATAATTGCTTAATTCATCAAATGTGATCTTGAAGAAACTCCTCTTTCAATTTAAAATGTTTGTTTGCACAGATAATAGTAGGATACAAGTTTCATAAGGCAAGTGCAATAGTTTTTACCAAAAATTGCTTATTTGTTAAGTTTAAACAGTTGTAGTTGATTCAATATTCAGCTCCAAGACCAAAGATCAAGAGCAAATAGTATTAAATGAAAGATAATTTTATAAGGAATAAAATAACATTTCGTTGCTTTATATCAAAATGCATTCTTCATTGTGAAATATTCACTTAAAGTTAACATATGTAATTTGTGAAAATTTGCCAAAAACGCTGGTGTTGAGGGCACTTTCAGACAAAATGGTTGGTGGTGAAAGGGTTAAATGGTGTTGGGGCTATAGTGGAACAGCACTTCCTCCTTTATCAGAACTCAAAGAAGACGTCCAAGAAAGAAAATGTATTTCCTTTTTCTCTTGTTGAAGATACTACAATCTCCAACAAGCCTCTAAGAAAGGAGGCATTGGTGGCCCTTAAAGAACTGCCAGAGACTAAACCAGCAGCTATGGAAATCCATGAAGGAGCTCCAAACAATACAAAGCCAGCTAATGATGGGCTTTTTATTGAAATAAGAGGAGTCCCCATGACAACTGGAGAGGATAACAAATGCACTTAATAAGAAAATTGGAACCTTAATTGTGGTCAACAATAATGATACAGATATTTCGATCAGCCATAGAATTCCTGTATCTAACAATGGAGAATCGGGGTCTACTTCAATTTGACATCCCACCATAGTGGTCAAATGTACCCATCAAAGGATTCAGAACTGTTTCTAAAAAGCTAGACCAAAGTTGAAAAGCTATAATATTAGCAACATTGGTCTGGGGCGCTACGGTGAGAACAATATCTTTATCCAAGAAAGCCTAACAGAACCAAAAAGAAAGCTGTTGAAGAACTGCCTCAAGTTTTGCGAGGAACAGAATTACAACTTTATCTGGACAAAAAATGGAGTGATATATTTGAGGCGTATTGAAAACACACCAGCGCCACACATAACCTCAGTTGGTGATTTGGAAAAATTACAACCATGCCGACCAACATCTGAATCAACCAGTTCAACAACTACTGAAGTATCTGCCTCGCCAAGCTAAGTGCAAGAAAGTTAAGACTAGATACTGGTAGATACCCATGTGCTATCTGTGATAAGTTAATTAGGAGTAACAGGAGGAAATTGATATGTAGACTGTGTAATCTTTGTCATAACTTTAATTGCACATCCCTTACTCTAGCTTATTACAGGTACTTTAAGTCCAGTAGCCTTGGGTGGACCTGCCAGTTATGCAGCCAGTCAACGTTTCCATTTCACTCAATTGAAGATAATGAACTTCTTAACCCTTTCGCTCCCAAGGGGTCTCCATTTGACGAGTAAACTCGTCTGGCGTTAGACAGAGTAAAATCTATAAAGTCACTCTTGGGAGTGAAAGGGTTAAGGGAGATAGTTTTTAACCCTTTCACTCCCAAGGGGTCTCCATTTGACGAGTAAACTCGTCTGGCGTTAGACAGAGTAAAATCTATAAAGTCACTCTTGGGAGTGAAAGGGTTAAGCTGTCATATAATTCCAATTTAAGCTGCTTGTGCTCAAAAAATAGTGTAAATGCTATTCTGGAAGATGTAGCAGTGTTACAGATTATATCTAATATTGGTATCACTATTACTATAATATTCTTCCATCTTCCTTTGCAAATTTCTTTCAAACAGTAGCATCTGTACACTCATACAACACTAGGCTTGCTTCTACATCAACCTATTACTGATACATGAATACCATGGTAAATTCAACATTTGCTTTGCAGCTGTAAAAGTTTGGAATCACCTTGACGAAAGCATTAAACACCTCCCCCCTAAAACATCTTACAGTCTTACTGTTTATGAGTTTTCAACTGGTATTTGTTTAATTATTTTATTTATTTATCTATATATTTACCTTTTTATTGACTAATTAATAGCTTTCATCAAGAGTTAGTGCCAACCTACCCTCCTGTACTTAACCCTTTCACTCCCAAGAGTGACTTTATAGATTTTACTCTGTCTAACGCCAGACGATTTTACTCGTCAAATGGAGACCCATTGGGAGTGAAAGGGTTAAAAACTATCTCCCTTAACCCTTTCACTCCCAAGAGTGACTTTATAGATTTTACTCTGTCTAACGCCAGACGATTTTACTCGTCAAATGGAGACCCCTTGGGAGTGAAAGGGTTAAACATTACTTAGTTTTACTTCGCTCTAATAGCTTTAAAGTTAAACTGAGTAAATATTAACTTTCTTTGTATCAATATATTATATTGTAAAGTTGAACTTTTTTTGTTATTTGGTAATAAAGCTTGTTGCTGTTTTGCAACTGCAACAACAGGTGCCCCTGTAGATCAACTCAGGGAGATGTGTTCAAAAAAAAAAAGCTTTTCCTAAAATTGTAAATAAATATTTAAAGAAATTTCAAAGCTGTCGTGTTAATTTTGTCAGAAGAAAGAAGAGCTTGCACACTCAAGCCTCAAACCTGCTACCATTAGACAGGAGTAAACTGCATTCATCTCACAAAAAACGTTTCGGCAAGAATTCCCTCATTGCTAGATAAAGTGATTGAAGAAGTCAAGGTGGGACACTTGCATGTCAAAAACAATGCCTTCCAACAGTGGCATACAATGGTCATGTAACATGTGTTAACATGCACCAAGGTCAGTAGCTTCAGATGGTATTATGAAATACTAAGGTTTAAGCTTTGGGCCAAAAAGCTTGCTAAAAAGGTAACAAAGTGGTTCTGTGATGACCATTTGAAAAAGAAAAACCCACAGTTTAGGTTCACAGGGAAAGAATCCTTAATAACTTGTCATCACTTCATGAAAATTAGTATCTGCTCTCAAACTTGATGATGACCAGCCAGTCCATAGTTTTGCTTTGCATGTGTTTGCATGCATGTAACGCAACATCCAACTTCAGACATCAACATCGGACGTCTTAATGTCAAAATTAATATTTGCATAAAATAAACTTCAAACTTACCAACACAATGTCTGCAAATACAAATCAACTTCAAACTTAACGATTTTACATTTTACATCACTAATACCAAGTTCCTAGGTCAACTTTACATTTCAAATGGTAAATATCAAGTCTGTAAAGTTTAGATTAGACTTCATACTCACATACATTGACTTCTGACATTTCATTAAAATCTCCAACAACACATGTAAACTTATGACTTTAACACAGACTCTGATAATCTTTAACATAATGTTGGACTTTGGCAGATCAAGTTCAACAACTCTGCACATGAGCCCAAATCCACCAATAATTATTATGGGGCATCAAAAATGACGTCATTGATTCTCATAGCTTCACATGCATGACTGCGGTGTTTGAGTGCGTTTTGCTGGGATTATTCTTGTGTTTATCAATATTCATTAGTTGCTTTACAAATGGAGAAACAGAACAATAGCCAACAGAATCTTGCAAATTGCAATATAAGCTTCTCCAGGTAGCAGACTGGCTAACCTCTTTGCAGAACAGCCAGAATAACGATTCAGAACATATTTAGACCAAGCAAGCTACTGCAGCTTCCATTCCTGTTTTAATTCTTACCTCAGTCTAATTAAACTAATTAAACGCTACCAAAATAATGAAGCTCTTAACTGTCCACAAGGACAATTTTGTGAACGTTGTTGAGAATGGAAATGTTCAACAAGAATCTGGGAACCATTCCTGGAATTGTTCACTTTGAAGTCTGCCCTGAATGCAACCTGTCGTTCTTCCCGCAAGAAAAGTGCCTGTATCCTTTTGAGATAAGGTTAGAGCAGGGCTCAAGAGGTTGGAAGAACTCAAAGTTATTACAGCCATTGAAGAGCCAACCGAGTGTGCCAGTCAGTTTGTTGTCTCAATTAAGAAGTCTGGCGATCTACGCGTGTGCATCGACCCCAAACCTCTGAACACAGGTCTCAAAAGGGAATGGTACCACATTCCTGTTATTGATGATTTACTGCCTGACCTAGCAGATGTCCATGTATTTACTAAAGTTGACCTTGCATCTGCGTTTTGGCACCTAGAGTTAGATAACAAGTCAAGCATGTTGACAACCTTCGCAATACCTTTCGGCAATACCAGTGGCTCCGTTTGCCCTTTGGTCTATGTGTCTCCAGTGAGATATTCGAGAGAAATCTCCATCAAGAGTTAGCAGGTTTCCCTGCAGTGAAATGTGTTGCAGACAACATCCTGATCCATGGCACAAGTAACAGCGACCACGACACTAACCTGGAAGCCTTCATGTGCCGATGCCAGCAGAAAGGAATAAAGCTCAAGAGAAATTTGAGTATAAGTGTGAAGAAGTTCCCTTCCATGGGCACCTCCTTACAACTGAAGGGTTTACGGCAGATCCTGGAAAAGTGAGGGCAATCACTGAGATGCCACGCCCAGAAAAGCCTGATGATATCTTGCGTCTGAATAGCATGACTAACTACCTTAGTCGCTTCCTACCAGATGTAATGAAGCAAAAAGGCCGACAATGATGTCAAGACTCTTATCACCTCTGCACCTACTTTAGTCTACTACAAGCCTTGAGACGTACTAGAAGTGCAGGGCGACAGAAGTCAGAGTGGTCTCGGCACAGCACTGATGCAAAGCGGACAACCCATTGCTTACGCCAGCAGAGTTTTAACTGTAACCAGGAGCCGCTACACCCAAATTGAAAAGGAATGTTGGCAAATGTATTTGCAGATCAAAGATTCAACAATTACACTTTTGGCAGACAAACAATTGTCTATAGTGATCACAAACCATTTGAGTCAATCTTAAAGAAACCACTTCATCATGCACTCAAGAGGTTACAAGGCATGATCATTTGCTTGCAGAAGTATGACAGATGTTAGGTACAAGAAAGGAAAGATGATGTTCCTGGCAGGTATGCTTTCCAGAGCACAACTTCCCTGTAACAAGCAGAATGACTCTAATTTTGAAACCATAACATGATGAAGTATCTTCCCACCTCCAAAACAAGACTGCAGCAAATCCAGCACGATACGGAATTGGATCAATCCCTTCAATTGCTGATAGATAGTCATCAACCATGGCTGGCCAGAGACCAAGGATTCGTTACCAACTGCAGTCTCCCCTTACTTCAACATGACAGATGAAATGTTGGTCCATGATCATCTCATTTTCAAGGAAGAGCAGGTAGTAATCCTGCGGGCGGGTGAGATCTCAAAGCAAATCCACAATCCTCACCTGGGAATTAATGGCTGTTTGAATAGAGCCCAAGAATGCCTCTATTGGCCAGGTATGACGGTATATCAACTTGTTAACGGTACCAAGAATATGAACATGCTCAACCTAAAGAAACTCTGATGACCCATGAGACTGCTCATGGGTCATCAGAGCTGCTGCTGCTCTACTTGAGCTTGATGAGAAAACCTACTTTGTGACTTCCGACTAAAATAGCAGCTTCTTTGAACTTGACCACCTCAGAAGCCCAATGTTAGTGGCATTTATAAGGAAACTAAAAGCCCACTTTGCAAGACACAGAATACTTGAACAGCTCATCACCCACAATGGTCAGCAGTTCATATCACGTGACTTCCTACAATTTGCAAGAGACCGGGAATTTGTCCACCAAACAGCTAGTCCACACCACAGCCAGGCCAATAACAAAGCCAAAAGTGCAGTCACTCAAGCCAAGAAATCCTTTTGAAAAGCAAAAACGTCTGCTCCAATGCATTTCTGGCTTTGTTTCACCACCACAATACCCCACCAGCTGGCATTGAGAACAGTGCAGTGCAACGTCTTCTGAATAGAACCATTTAGGAGCAACTTTAGAATACAAGGCCACTTTATTTACATGTGTAAATGGTTTCTTTTAAAGGACAAGGCATATTACAATGTCTTCTACTGTTAATCATTAGTACCAGGTATGTTAATGAAGTCGCAGGGTACTCTGAAATTTAGCCGTCATTTACTGAAATAATTTAATTTGCAAACATCATTATGAAATCTCAGTTTCATAGACTGGTACATATTACTATCCTGCAACCGATTAGCTAAATTAGTAAAACTGACGATTATGCCTGGAAGAAAACAACTGAACTCCATGTTTGGAAAGTTCAATGCAGGGAGAGCAAGCAATTTCACTTTGATCAAAATTTCTCTTTCTTCCTGCCATTTGCTTTTATACAACTACAGCATGTCAGGAAGTGCTGCTTAGATCGTGTTCAAGACTGGGTCGAGTGCTTTGTTACTGCTCGTGACAGCAAGGCACTGTACTCCGTTTGTCATTTTTCCCTTCAAAATAAAACGGCGAAGACATAAGCATTCATTGCGGAGAAAAAGGTTGAAAGAAGATGGCCAAAGCCGTTAATAACCGAGAAGCACGTACAAAAGCAGAAGATATCAGTGTTTTGGAAGTTTCTGAGTGGACAAAAACTAAGTTTAACAAAACAGTCGCTACCAAATTCAAAGGTAAGCTAAAGTCAAACTCCAGTGAAATACACAAATGGCGCGAACATTTAAGTTTAACTTTGCCAAAAAAAAGTAAAGCAAATTTTCCGTACTTTTCTTCTTCTAACAGACCATAACATCCATGGAAAAGGCCTCCTGTTCCAGCAGTAGAGGTACCAAAGACCAAATGGAAGCCTGTGGATTACAGCCTGTAGGCGACCAGATGAAATTATTGGAGGTTCTCGACGAAATGGCACAGGACATCAGCTTGAAAAACCAACATCAACCAAAAACATAGACAGACAACTACATAAGTTGGTTTCCTGTTGTTGCTTTTTTTTCTGTTGGTGTCCTCCTTTTATCAATGTCATGAATCTCATCCCTCAATGGACATGTCAATGATACAGAATGAAAAAATGTGTTCAGAATATCACCATAAGGCAAGCTTTTACGTCTTAAAACTCGTACTGTTAAACATTTCTTTTTCCTGCAAATTTGTTCTCATTGTTGTCCTGTCTGAAGATTTTATGTGGTAAATAAACACCTGCAGGTTTCTTTATATTGCACCAGTTTTTGTAATTACCATAATTGTCAGCCTATTTTACTGCCACCTTTAATTGCCAGGTGTTGGGCGATCAAATCTTGTTCAGTAGATTATTGTCATTTACTAAAATAATTTGTAAACATCATTATTAGTTCTCAGTTTCATAGACTGTCACATATTACTATGCTGCAACTGATGAGCTAATTTAGTAATATTGACGATATATGCCTGGAAGAAAAACAACTGTGATGTGACACCCTTGGCAACCACAATAGTAAATCCAAACCCAAATATGGCTCTATGAAAACCACTTATGGAAATGTCATTATAAATACATTGTAACATCAAGTGGTGTGCTTAAAAACCAATAATGGTTATACTTTAAAACCCTGACATGTTTCAAAGAAACCCATTCATGTAAATATACAAAAAAACACCATGTGTTTGGTTACAAACCAAAATGGGAATTAATGTTTTCAGGATTAACATTCATGAAATGGAGGAAAATCCTGTAATGATAATAGTAGAAACATAAATGTTAAAAGGGGAAAAAACATGATGGGATTTGCTTTTTAGCAATAATGGTATAATTGAAAATCACAATAACAGCCAATTTATTGCCATGAGTGTTTTCTGTATAAAAAAACATCAAGGGTTTCAGTTCTGTTTTTTAACATTAACATATTTCAACGTTATTCTATTGCTTTCCATTACAAAAAACAAGGAGGATTTCCCTGTGTATGGAGGTTAATGTCCTTACTGTAACAAGAAGCGTTAAATCTAAAGAAGAAAATAGGAGAATGCGGAGGTGTGAGGACACACTAGGTTAATGGGGAGAGGAACAAAAGGAAACAGAAGGGGAAAGAGAAGGGGAAAGGAAAGGAAGGGAATGCCTGCCAGTGTCTATTGTTATTTTCAAAGGACTTCATTCATCCACGAACAAAGGATACTGATTGGCCCAGGCTTACAATCTGTCAGAAAGTATAAAGTTCCCTTGTTTAATGACGGCAAAGTTTAGCAGAGATGAATATCAAACAGCTCTTAATAATATTCTCGAGTCTCTACACTGGATGGTTTACAATTTAACCCAGAACAGGAAAAACCAGTGTTTAGGGGAGATTTATTGCCGGTTTTATTGATGGGCTTTGGACAAAGTTTCATCTTTGAGCTCATCAAGCTTGTCCCCATTTGACAAGAGAAAATTACAGCATCTTTGTGGTGATCATAACAGTTGAATTTCTTAGCTTTTCTCCACAATGGACTAGGGTTGTCTGGAGTTTTGAGCGTTTTCTTTTTCTCCAACCTGTTTTACCCAAGTTGAAGAATTTACTGTTCCCTTAATGGAAAACTTATACAAAGATTCAGGGTTTCTAAGTTTTCTGGCACAAGAATTACAACAACAGCTTCAAATATTTTCCTTATTAGCAAAAGTAGATCCCAGTCATCTGCAAATACCTGCCAAAATCACAGTACAGCTCAAATGTAAGTTGAGAGTCACTCAAAACTCAATCCTTGACCCTTCATACTCGAACACTTTGAGCATCAAGGCTTGAGTTGAGTGCATCAAATATCAAGTCGAGTGCATCAGGTTTTAAGACAAAAAACAAAAACTTCTCACGTGATTAGTTTTCCACAAGTCTTTTGGGAGGAGAGTCGTCAATAGGGTTCATTCAAGTTAACAGTAAACAACTTTTGCTGGTTAACTTGACTCTGCTGTGACAAACCATCACCACCTCAAAATCATACCACTTCTTGTCCACAGTCATCTATTATCGAGTTTCATGAGTTGTAGTATAGATGGGAGTCATCGCAAAAGAATATGAAATCGAACATGACTGGACTCCTGTTTACAGACTGCGTTTGTAAAATCCAATAGATCAGAACATGGGCACGACTAATGTACTGGCCCTCCCAGTCACACCGGTCTCTTTCATCAACACTTAGAGAACGTTATCCAGTTTGATGGTGAGTGCAATGACGGTGTTCCTGAAATGGTACAAAATTTGGACGGTCACGGGGAAGAGGAGGATGGTTTTTTCAGGGAAGCTGTAAAAATCAAGGGCAAAAGCTGTTCAATGGGGAACCTTGCCACATGGCTAATTCACAAGCTGTTTTCTATAAGGGAATAAGTTAATTGCAATTGTAGGGGTAAGGACTGATGGCAGTAAGCTGATGGCAGTAAGCTGTCGACAGTAAAGGAGTATTGCTTTAAATTATATCCAACTCTGCCAGGGCTAAAAGAGCAGCAATGGGGAAAGTGTAGCTACTGTTTAATATCTACAATGAAAGGAATAAGATATTAGTGATAGGTAAGATTAACTGTAAATGATCCTAGTACTAATTTTTAGTACTAATAGTACTAAAAAGTTATTTCTGCATATTTTAAATAAATAATCTTTGCTGGTATTCGTGTTTTTTGGAGTGTCTTGATGCCAGTGCAGCAATAGATCTTTTAATTTATAAACCATCTGCAGAAGGATCTGTAAACACCCAATTCATGGCGGTTATAGAAATCTGCTCGAACAAAGAGTTCACTCTCCTATCTGAACTCTTTTGGTACGTTAAAAACGTGACCTTCACTCTATTCATTATAGTAGTGTTGTGTTTGTGTTTAAAGTTTCTGCATGCCACTGGAGCAGTAGGTCTATAAACATTCCATCCGCTAAATTTGTAAATTAACATGAAATTTGCAGTGGGTATTGAGATCCACTTGAAAAAGAGTTTGCTATCTAACGCGAACAACGACAAGGAAGTTTCTGAAATCTTTTGACAGAAAATGCAAGAAAAGATGAACTTTCTTTGAGCATATTTATGCACATTTTTACTTTGAAATTGTTGACATCAAGAAACCAAGACCTCTCAATGATGCTTATCACGGCAGCTGTCAAGCAACCACATTCAACTTCCCCTGGTTCTGTGCCAATTGCTACTGAAAAAGCTGCAATTTTGTGGTTTAGTTGCCTTTAGCTAGTTGCGTTTAGTTTGCCTCATTGATTTTGGAGTTTGACTAAAAAGAATTCAGCTTGCTTCAAACGAATGTGTCAAATTATGCGTGGATGGAAGAACCCTGCCAAGTTTTATCCAGCACACAGATTGATAAATTGAAAATGTCAGGGCTCCAGGGCTCCATATCATCTGCTTTACGGCTCCGGGCTCCACTCCGGTCTACAATCTTGATTTCTAAAAATTCTTTTGCAACGCTAAATCAAATCCGCAAATTAAAACGTCCGCAATTCCAATCAATGCTTTAAACCCAATTAGCCGGTTATCGTGCCTCCTATTATTTAAAAGTGGACTAAACATTAATTCTGAATAGTACACCGTACATGGTTAACCCTAAGGTCATGGAGCGGATCAGATTTCTATGCGAAGTCTCACCTTGACATCTTTTACGTGGCATTGAATTGACCGTCGGTTAAGGCCAAGATGTAGTTCGCCTTGCTTACATATTCCAAATATTCCGAGATGAGTGAATCAGGCGGGTTTAAAGAGGTCGACCTGCTTGATGCAACTGCGTGCTTGTATAAACTGGGGGCAGACAAGGCCTGCCATCGTTGGAGTTTTATGTTAGAACGCGAAAGGATGGCAACATCAATTGCCGAATTTAAGAATCATCGTACTTTAAATCATGGCTTCAAGGAGGTTGCTACAAGCTTTGGAATTTTGAAATTCAACACAACAATCTCGATTCACAGACATATGAAGGAGCCTCAGTTTCCGAATGGAAGAATCTTTTTATGCAACACCCAGGACGAATGGCTGATTTACCGGGACTTTCGTAGTGGTTTTAAACTGTCATTAACATAATTTGACACTCCAGACAATCCACACCCGAAAGTCAGAATGGAAAAGGGTCATGAATCAGATGAACAGTAAACAAAATAATCTATTGGGTAAGTAATGAAATTATCAATCTTCATTAATAATTATTTTTATCTTCAACAATTATTTATACCTACAAGCAAACTGCTAAAATGAATGCTGGGATACTATAATATAAAGGTGTTTTTATTGCGCTCACTAAAATAACAAGGTTTTCATGAAATCCTCAAACAAGTTGTTGCATATCATTATGAACTTACGATTATCGTGTATGCTTGTATTATGTACTGTCCTCTTTTCCGATTCTGTTTCTTTATGCCAGTGAGTTAACACGCACAAACAAACACGAAAAATCTGGGAACTTGAATGATCAAATTTCAAAACGCTGGGCTCCGGGCTCCACAGCCAAAACAGGATCAGGGCTCCAGTTAGTAAAATAATCAGGCTCCGGGCTCCAAAGCAGAAATTTCAGGGCTCCAGGGCTCCAGGGACCCCCCTTTGAGACCCTGTGATTTGGATGGCGTAAAATACATGTTGTTCCACTTTCGATGTGACTGCATGTGAGAGCCTAGGGAAATCAGTTTTGTTCTCTCTTGTTGTTAGAAGTGCCTCAAAAGCCGTTATCAAGATCCTCAAAAAATTCTTTGAGCATCTAGCAACTTGATACTCGAACCTCGATACTCGATAACTTTGAGGATCAAGCTTCGAGTCAAGACTGCCCACTTACATTTGAGCAGTACTGGATACCCTAGCCGTATTTTCTTTTCAAAGGCTGGAAGACGTTCAAATGATTTGTATCCTGGTTTGCTAGAGAAGACTAAATTTAAGGTATCAGCGTACCCCAAAATTCATCATTTTGAAGAAAAACATCTTTCGATATTTTCAAATAGGTTTCATTGTGGCCTTTCATTAGAAAAAAAAATATGGAAAAAGGTTTATTCTAAACGAAGTTATTAAGGAAAAACAAATTTTTACATTAATTGTCTCTAATTGATTGCTGTCAACAGCCTGTCACAACGAATTAAATTCACATTAAAAATCACATGACAGGAACGCGACGTGCATGCCGTTATCACAATCACGCAAGTTGAAGTTCGAGCGACGAGTTGATTCGAGTGTTTACGTTGAAATTTACTCGGCGATGTCTTCAAAGAAAAAAGGAAAAGTTCGTGTCCGTTTGCAAGTTCGAAGAATGCGCCGAAATGGAAAAACATTTGACACAGAAGTAAACCCTGAGACCACTTTGTAATTGATAAGAGTTCTCTTTGTTAAAGTAAAATGAGCCTTCCCTTCATCGATCAACGCGTAATCACTTTCACACGTCTAGTGTAATTAATCTTATTACACCGGAAAAACGCCCCAAAGTATATTTCGCGCCGTATCTCAAAACCAAAAATGTCGGAGAGTAGGGTGCACATTTTAAGTTCGTTTTCAATTTATTTTCGACGCTTTCTGCTGAAATTCGGCAAGAATGTTGCCTGATAATCGGGCAACAAAGCTGTGTCGGGAAATTTTTATTTTTTACCTCTTTCAAAAGCTATAGCTATTTTAGCAAAGGTAACGGTTCATTTTTTCACTCCTAAGTTTAACTGCCTGTTAAAGAAAAACCAGACAAGTAATCATATTTCCCCGACACAGTTTTTTAGAGGAAGGTGTGAAGAACATATAGCGATGTTGATCGTTTTCTCCCGTTCAATTCCGACCGGAAACGAACTCGATTTGTGAGCCTCGGTACTTTTGGAAATCAAACGCTCTATTCGCACAACGTTAACTTTTCAACTTCAAATAAATATATATTTGTAATTTTCAATTCTTAGGCTTTCATAAAATATATACTTTACTGGGGTTTGCGATAAACGCGGCGCGGTAAAGCAGCTTCAACGGCAGATGGTCATTTGGGGTACGCTGATACCTTAATTTCCAGCGTGGGAGGCTATGTGTGAAGCTGTGCTGAAATCGTTTCATCACAGGTTTCCAGTTGTTTCTTTCCATGGTAGTTTCATACCAAGAAAAATTCATTTTGTTTCATAAAGAAACAGTTTTGCTACACTAAAACACTTGACAGTTTTACAAAGTTTTCAATCATGGTTCATACAGGTTTGATAACATTTTATTCCAGGACTTTTCAAGGACTTCAAACAAAATTCAAGGGATCTCTTTCCTCAGGCACAATAGTACATATTTTCCACAGTCACTCGAAGAAAGCAGTACCTGTAAGAGCAAATAATGTTGGACAACAAAACTTTTACAATCATTCATTCCTTAGGCCTATCCAACATGAAACTTAATTTTTTTGTCTAAGGCAGCAAGATCATTAAGTTTCTCCTCTGCAGATCACCTTAGTGCATTTGCCTGAAGGACCAATGTTAACTTAGCTATAGCTTCTGCTTTGGTGAGTAAATTAATCTCGGAACCAACTCTCTTCTTCTATTTGACTACATCAATCTCTTCCAGCACACACTTTCATTTTGATCGTTCCTGTTCCCTCTTTTCTTCTGTATTTCTTGAACTAGGTATTTCTTGTACCGTTTTAGATTATATAAATAGGACCAAAGTAGAATATATTTCATGCTTCAAGTCACATTTCCCTTGTGGTTTTGTATTTTATTAATTTTGCTTAATGCTTAGCAGACTGAGAGGAAGGCTACACAGTACACCTGGGAAACCCCATTAAAGGCATGGTTACTTAGATATGTTGAATAAGAATTGCTGAGTTGTCCAGTCATAAAAAGCCTTTGCTGTTTTTATACTGTATTGCATTTTTCAACCAAGGTTGGATGTTCACGAAACCTATTCAGTCTTTTGATGTCAAAATAAACTTATTTTGCTGTATTTTGCAGTATTCAAGGAATCTTGAAAATTTACGCAGTGCTTACTCAAATTCAAGGAGTTTTCAAAGAGAAAATCATTTTCAAAGACATTTCAAGGATCTCCAGTTTTTTTCAAGGAATATTCCAGGCCATGTCAATTGATAATTCAAAATTTTGTGTACCTTGAGCCGAGCAATATGATCTCCAGCTTTAGGCTAAGCTTACACTTACAGTCAAGTACAGTTGCCCTTCTGAAGGCAAATACCGTATTTAATCGCCTATAAGCCGAGCGATTTTTGCATAAAGTGTTACTCAGTTTTGGGTATTTTTTCTGAAAAGGGGGGTTCGGCTTAGAGCCGAGAGTTTTGAATAATTTTTTTCTTCAAAGCGTCATCAACAAAGTGAAAATCATCATGGACATTTCAGATTCGGCTAATAGCAAACTCAGTTTCGTGAAATTATAGCAAAACACAACAAAAACAAGTCGTAAAATGTTGGTCATAAAACTTTGATATAATTGGTGGCTCCTAAAGGAACCGTTTGTGTGTGATAGTTATTAGCTTTCACCTAAAAATTCACTCGCAATCAGTCTCATATTCGCTGTCCGTCTCGAACTCATCCTCCATTTCTTCTTCATCATCATCGAGTTCCTGTGAGTCCTCGGTAAGTAGATTGTGTCGTCTTCTGTTCCGTCCATAGCATTGGAAATTCCACAGCTCTTAAAAGACTACTTTACCATCTCCTCTGGAATCTCTTGCCATGCTTTCTAAATCTGGCCAATCACAAGCGTTGGTTCCCATGGGTTGACAAACAAACTCACATGCACTCGATCGTGCGAAGACATCGAGGGAAAACTTTTTGATTGATTTTGATGATAAACAATCAATTGAATCTACACGAAATGTTTATCCCATTTCACATGAAGCGATTAGTACTCACCTTGATCTCTTTGGTCTGGAAACCATTCCAACATCTGCTGGTCTAGCTCTGGATACTTTGGAGTAACGCGGCCCAACGTTGTTCGTTCCATAGACATCTTCAGCTCGCCATTGAAAAGCTTTGCCTCGTCTCTTCTCCATCGACGAACCATCGACTCACTAATCCCATAATCTTGGGCGATCTCAGAGTTGTTTTCAACAGCCTCAGCTTCAGCAACAACTTTGAGCTTAAAAGCCATGTTGTAAGAAGTACGGCGAACTTTTGGCATGATGAATACGATCACGGACGATATGTAAACTAACTGTTTACAATAAACTTTTGAATATTCATTTGGTTGTGTTTATTCGTTCAACAATCGACATATGTTTCTTGAGAGAGATGCTTCAAAGGTGAAATTTTTTTGCGAAACTTTGGTCTCCGCTTATAGCCGAGAGTTTTCCAATTTTTTTTGACAAGCTTAAGCCCATCGCCGGTTCTCTTAAGTTTGAGGTCTCGGCTTATAGCCGGGATCGGCTTATAGGCGAATAAATACGGTAGAATTCTCTTAAGCCAGGCCTTGAATAATTTACGTTCACTGAGAAAACCCCAGTCAGGCAACCCTGTTTAACACCTTTGGTCTGAAACAGACCAATATGTTTTTTTTTCTTAGCACATCAGCTATCCAGGAGTGAATTTTCATCCATTTCCTCCAAGCAACAACCTGCCCACTATCAACCAAGACGCTTTTGCATCCTTCAATTCTTCAGCCACATGACCAATTGCTGGTCACAGAATTCAAAGTACTAAATGGCCAGCAGTTCACAACTTTACAAACCTTGCAAGTACAATATTTACAGTAGAAACCATACAGTTGTATGAATAATGTAGATATAGTTTGTATTGAGTGGACTAGTTTTTAATGGAGGAATGAGAGAAAATTGCAAACTGCCGGCCAAGATTTTATATTGCTGAAGATGTTTGATGTCTCAAACGAAACACGTAGGATCATTAAAATCTAATCAAGCTGCTACAATCTTGTGCTACTTACTGGACCTTGTATTAAAATTAAAATTAAAATGGTCTCAAGTCCTAAGCCAAGTCGCAAGCTAATGCCCCATTCATGCCAACTAAGTGTGTTTAGTTAAACCAGGTTTTATAACACGAAAGTTAGTAACACTGGAACACAGGCCTTTACAAAAGATTTAAATAAAGTTTAACAAGTTCTTTTTATTTGTAGTCAACAATGTCAGTAAGCAGCTTTTATAAAAATACTAATTGTAAACTGTGTTTAACTAAACAGCATTTAAACATGTTTAAGTTTTGGTGTGAACTGGGTATAAGTTGCAAGCTAACTAATTCACAATCTAATACCCTCTTCTCAACAAAGCTTAAACATGTTTAACTACTGTTTAGTTAAAAAAGGTTTAAGATTGTTTCCTTTACAAAAGTTGCTTACTGACGTTGTTGATCACAAATTAAGCAAAAAAGAAAGAACATGTTAAAGTATATTTGAATCCTGCGTAAGAAGCCTGTGTTCCAGTGTTCGCTTACCAATTTTCACGTTTGAAAATCTGGTTTAACCAAACATGTTTAGTTTGTGTGAATGGGGCCTTAGTCGCAAGTGGCAAAAAAGCGACAGCAATGCATGTCCCTTCGCGCCACAATAAAGTACTGACGACACTTAAAAATCAGGGATTCATATTTAGTTTGAACTCCTCTGGATGTGACAACCGTAGGATTCATTGGTTTAAGCCAAACAAGACAATTTTACAGCGGTTTGCAAATTTTCTCCTGAACCAGGCGTGTCAAAACCAAAAGATACAGAACTAAGACCCAAAACAGATTTACAGTACTACAGAGTAGGCATGAAGTGAACTTGTGCAGCACAAGAAGAGGAATGCAGGGACTCGCTGAGAAAGGTTTGGCCACGAAAACACTTGTTTTAGGCCTCACCTTTGTAGTGGTGAGGCAGTAGATTGAATCACCCAGTAGATTTACCAATTACTTAAAGCTTCAAACACATTTGAAGGTCAAACACGGTTCAAGAGCTTTCCAAAATTACTAAGCCCTGGTTCAAACGTCGCGCTATCGTCGTGTCGAACTCAATTGTATTGAGTTCGACTTTAGCACGACTGCAGCGCGACAGTTGATTCAAACGTCGCACTAAATAGCTGTTGATTCGCCCCCAGTCGACTCTTATGAAAACAGGAGACTGGGGTCAAGTCATCTGCGAAATTTAAAGATGGCGGACACAGACTCACCCGTAGGCCAAAAAAGAAGGGCTGTTTTTTTGCGACGAATTCCAGCACAAAGAAAAAGAAGGATGTTAACGCAACATGCTTTGCTTTCCTATCATAAGCAGTCTGACAAAGTCCCCCACAAAAAGTGTTGTAAAGCGCTTTGAGCCTTGGGATAAAGCGCTATATAAATCCTGAATCATCATCATCATCATCATCAATCATCATAAAGAAAGATGGAAGCGGATACGTGTGCTCTTTCTCGTCTTGTGCATTTTGATCAACTCGCGAAACTCAAACAGACCAGTCATCCGATCATGCCGCCGAGTTACAAGAAATAATGGATGGTGGGAAATCGTGTGGAACCAGTACTCTGATGCAAGATTTAAGAGGCTTTTTCGAGTATCAAGAGGTACTTTTTTGTTTATTCTTGGCCAGATTCGACATGATTTGTTAAGAGATACAGTTTGCGAGGAGCCCATTTCTCCTGACTGTCGTCTTGCTATCTGCCTCTATCGTTTAGCTAGAGGTGATTATTTATATACGATAGCTGAAATGGCTGGAGTTGGTGTATCCACAGTTTGCACGATTGTTAGTGAAGTCACTGAATCAATAATTAACAACTTGTGGAAAGATAATGTTATGGCACATTTTCCATCAGATGAAGCAAGCATGAAGGAAAAAATGTTGGACACTGAACAGTTGTGGCAATTTCCCTATGCATGGGGTGCTATTGATGGTTGTCACTTACCACTTAAATGTCCCGCTGGAGGTCTGGAAGCTTGCAAAAAATACTACAACTTCAAAAATTTCTATTCCATAATATTAATGGGAATGGTGGATGCAAAATATCGTTTTATATGGGCCAGATGCGGATACCCGGGAAACTCCCATGATTCCATTATCTTTAAATCAACAAAATTATGGGAAGATGTAACAGCTGGAGAGATTATTCCAGAGATAGGAAAGGATATCGGGGGTGTAACTGTTTCTCCCCTTATTTTAGGAGATTCAGCATTTCCTTTTAAACCATGGCTTATGAAGCCATTCACCAATGCTGTGCTTACACCAGTACAAAGTAACTTTAACTATCGGCTTAGCAGGGCACGTATGGTTGTGGAATGTGCCTATGGGCAGCTAAAAGGTCGCTGGAGAATTCTACTGCGCAAATGTGAAAGTACCCCTGTGGAGTTGAGATCAGCTTGTTTGGCTTACATTGTTTTGCACAATATCTGTATCTCACGTGGAGAGAGCCTTTCCAGTAAATTAGACTTAACAGTTGACCCCAGCACAAATCAGATGAGAGACAGGGCAACTATTAGAAGGTTGCTGAACATGACTGAGTGTGAAAGGATTCCAGACACCAATCGGGAAGCCACCCGTATTAGGAACAACCTTGCACAGAAACTATGGTTGGAAATACAAGGGCATGGTGTTTCTTAGCTTAATTATGCTTACTTAACTGTTCGAAGTTGAGAACTATTTTCAGTCACTACTGTTGTTGTTTTGACATAGTAATATGAAGTTGTTTTTGTTTAATATTTCAATAAAGTTACAATAAATATCAACCATACCAAAGTAGTCAATCTCTCAATTAAAATTCAAGTCTTTTATAGCACAAAACTATTCAAGGTATTTGAGCAATGTACATTCATGTTTTTTGTAACTGCAGTCAAAACTAGAAAAAAACTCAACATTATCTCAACTGTTTTCAAACCACTATCAATTAGCCTACACAGGCTTTCATTGGCATAAAAAATTCACATGTGTAAACTGTCAAATAAACAATGTTAATTTATCCAACTTTTATGACAAAGACATCTAAACAGATTTTTAGTCTTTAAAGACTGAAATAGGTCTTGTTGTTTTCTGAATAGTAAACACTTTGATGGACATTTGCTGGAGTTAAGCTTGCATCAAAAGGACTACTGCTTCTCGACTGAGATCCTTGCCGAGATGCATGAGCACTGACAGTTTGATCATGACCTGGGGGAACTTGAGCCCCCTGAGCTGGATAACCACTGTAATAAAGTTGGGGTGGTGCCATTATCATTTGCATTAATCTCATTTCATGTTGTCTGGCTCTTTCATTCTCCTCCTTAAAAAATTCCAAATCTTTAGTGGGGTCTTTCTCAATCACTTGCTTCATTGTTTCAATTGCCTCTGCTACTGGATCAACTTTTACCTTTTTCTTTCCCCTTTTCACAGGAACAAATTGTGCTTTAGGTGCAGTATCACCATCCTTACTGCTACTGTTCTTACCTTCTACATTTATTTCTTCTGAATCTGAGTTTTCCCTTGTCTCAGTGCCATCAGCAGTCTCAGGACTTTCCCCTCTGTTTGAGCATGAGGGTTCCAGAGCCATTTCTGGGATGCACGAATCTCGAGTCTTGACAAAGCTGTAAAGCTGGCTGAACCAGTCACCTAGGTTCTTCTCTCCCTGAAACCGTTTAATTCCAGTCGCCGTTCTGATGGTTAAAGCGGCTTTCTTGCATTGGGCTACACATTTCTTAAATTTGTTCCTTGTTTGACTAACGTCGAAGGGAAAATTTTCACCACGGCTGGCGAGTCGTTCTTTAAGCTGTTTCACGACATCCATATAGAATGCCGTGTTTTGCGAACGTGAGGTGTTTCTGAATATAAGGTTTTTTCTGAGATGTTCACTCGAACAAATGATGTCAACCGTATCTGTTATTACCGTTTCCCGCCATACGGCCTTCCTTCCCGGCTTTCGCGAAGTGCTCGACTTTGATTTTGCGGTCGCTACACTTGAAATTTCTGATAAATCCGACTCACTCATCATGTCACTGCTGTTTTCGCGTTGCTCAGGTGACCCGGCTTCATCTTCGTACTCTGAGCTTTCGTTGTCAACACTATGAGCAAAAGTACTTCTCCAAGCCGCCATATTTCAAAATCTGAAACATATCTACGCATGCGTCTCACGTAATCCCGCTGTGAAAGTGCTCGGGACTACATTATCATAATGTATGCATTAGGTTTCACATCAATTTTGCACGACGTTTGAATCAAACGTCGTGCCAATGTCGAACTTAAAAGACTATAAGTTCGACTTAAGCGCGACTGTAGCTCGACGTTTGAATCAACGTCGCGCCAGAGTCGGGTAGCGCGACTAAGCTTGTCGCGCTACCCGACTCTGGCTCGACGTTGATTCAAACGTCGAGCTACAGTCGCGCTAAGTGTCGAACTTAATTCATTTAATTGAGTTCGACACGACGATAGCGCGACGTTTGAACCGGGCCTAATTCAGCTGGAATTCAAGGGCTTTGGAAAATGAAATCACATCGCTCCGCTTATACTCAGAAGACAGATTATACCTTTCCCTTCAACAAAACCTCCTAAATAACTGTGCAACTTTCACAATCCAACATTTCTGGGGCAGAGAAACGGAAAAAAACGACAGGTTCATTCATAAGATGATACAGCGACATCAGTGGGGCCTCCATCCTGGCAAGCGAGGAATAATGGCGCAGGCTCCATGAAAACGACAAAACATTTTGGAGCCCTGGAAATATACATACTCCACCTCAATCGAGGCTCGCTGGGTCACTGACAAAACCTTCTAACATTTACCATTTTACAGCTGAACGGTTTACGAAAGGTGCTACATTATTCTTTAGCTCCAAAACAAATGTGTATGCAAAAAGGGTTTTCCGAACTTTCATTCCGTTTATATGGTTTACCTTGTCATTGCTGAGCGGTCCTTTGCAGATACTGGACTCAACTGACTTCTTTCAATAAGAAAACTTCTTGTTGTAAGACCCCGTTACTGTGAGCTGGTCTTCTCTCTATCGCCACAACCACAACGTTCATTTTCTCTTGCACTCACATGGCCGCGTTCCTAAAATAACTATGGGATGTTATAAGTCAAAGCGGGGGGGGGAGTGAAAATGTTAAATTCTAGGGAGGCTAGGGTCAAGCAGATCTGCGAAACAAAAGTAAGCGATTCCGGCTGACTTTTCAGCCCGTTTTAATTTGGTGACAGCCTAGAAACAGCTGGATTTAACCAAGGTCCATTTGTTTGCATATCGGGGTGCTTTTATGGACAACAAAGTAAAAAAAAAAACCTTGTTTGAAGGAATGACGATTCGAACTCTCAACCCAGGCCGGGAGCCCACGAGCTTGGCGCTGGGCTTCAGCTTTTTACCACCATATAAGGTAAACGAGCAAACACAAACATACAGAAGACTTTTTTCAGGGAATATTTACTAGTGAATGTTTTTTCTCGTATTTTTCAGAAACCATCCTAAATAAGTCCCATCACTAAAATGAACATGTGCCTTATTCCCTAGAGGCTTCAAGAATTTGCCAGCTTTTGCTCAGGTATCGATAGAGACGAACTTTTCGCCACAGGCATCACTACAATGAAGATCAGCGAGTGTTTGCCTTCAGCGCCTTAGTTTGCTTTAACAGTATCCCTCCTTACATCAGTGATAAGAATTGTTACTGCGAGAAAAGCTCTTCCTGAAACGACGTATTCGTCAGTACTCAACTATCAAGTTCATCTATCATGGCAAACTGTGGTACTTGCAACACACTGAGACACTGAACAGAAGTATCAGTATCTGCTCATTCATATTCTGCCTTCCTTGGTCGGCAGTTATCAAGAGCTACTGAGGTAAGAGTATTTTCACGTTGGATATAAATTTCTCTGCTTCTTTCTAAGAGAACATTAAAGCACTTGAAATAAATGTACAGATTTCGTTTGCCCTCAATTAATGGTTTCTTCTAAGACAATGAAACGTTCCACGTGATGAACAAAGGTACAGCGAACAGCAAATAATGCGTTGATTTCCACTGATCCCACAGACAGTAAGCATAACATAACTTTCATTGATAAATGTGTTAATATGATCGCATGACGTTCAGAATGTGCTAGTGACAAGTGAACGTAAAATCACGAAAACTCGTGTCTCACTGTGGATTCTTTTACAGAACTCATTGAAACTGAATAGAACTGAAACTCTAAAATTAAGAATATAACTTGAGTTTTTTTTTTAGTTGCAGCTTGATACTGACGAAAGACATGGCAGAAGGCGGCCTAAAATCATCCGTGTCGGCTGAAGGTAAGAACCGGTTGCAGAAGATAACGTTCCGCATGAGTAATTGGTTCACACCTAGGTTGGCCTCGTGATCCTAGTGTTGTTCTTGAAGCATATATAAACCGTCTGTTTTCTTTTCGTATCTAATAACTAAAATGCCATCCTAGCATAAAGTTTATTTTATTTCTAAATAACCGACACTAGAGCTTTAGCGTGGCAAAGATGGACCAACCCAATCAAAACGTGTTAAGCCCGGTTCAGACGCCGTACTTCGTCGAGCCGAATCGAATATTCAACGAATTAAGTTCATGTGAAGTACGGCGCCTGAATAAATTTGTAACGGCTGATTTAATTTAGATCTGGTCAACAATTAATCCCACCTGGCTCAGCCCGGAACAACGGCTGTAGACCGAATTTGATTCAGACGCCGCACTTCACATGAGCCAAATCAAATGCATGAATTGTTACTAGAAATACGACTCCCGCAAAAACCTCGCGAAGCTAGTTTTTGAAGAAGTCACAATGCTTTTATATTTTATTTTTTATATCAGCGTAGTCCCCATTATTTTATTTGTTATGCTGTGTTTGGTACATAATTAGTGACACCTGGTGCAAATTACATGATCAGTATACCGGTCAACACAGTGCTTAAAAATTGACCTTCATTTAGCTCTTTCACTGCCAATGAGATTGCACCAGAGAGAATAGAAGTAAAATTATTTATTGTCTTGACAGGGAATACAGAGTCAATGAAGTACCACAATATTCACTTAACACAAATTGAAAATGATTGTAAATCTTTTGCAGGTGAAGTCTTGAAGAGTTGATATGAATGCATGTGTTTACCATGGTGTAAAAACCTGTTTTTTTTTTATTTTTAATCTCTACTGCTTTGTCTTCTTTGTTGTACATCCCTTTTAAACACAATATGTTCTTACACTGAGGATGAGTTGAATGCTCCAATTATTTTTGGTTTATGTTTTTTGGTTATAATTGCATGAGATTCATTGTAAGAAGAATCTTATGATTAGATATTTTATTGTGTACTGCAGTCATTATTTCATTGCTAGGTATCCACAATTGAGAGCATTATGAATAGTGCATGTTTCAATTTGTGTACTCTCTTCAGTTGCAATGGTACCCCAGTGGTAGATAGAAAAATTCCTCTTCCCTCAAAAGAGATGCCATATCAACAGAAGTGTGAGATACAATCTCATTACATCCAAAAAATAAAAATTGGGGGTAAAACAATTGGATTCTACAAAAGCTTTGAATAAAGGTTTGGTAATAGTGAGTGCCGACTGTATAGTATGTGGTTGCGCTACTTTTAGGTCATATCATAAAAACAATACATGTAAGAAAGAGTTATTGAAATCTAAATATGTTGAAAAAGATTGCTGCACTATGTACTCCTGTAAAAAAATAATGTGAAATCAACATCAATCAGTCAAAAGTATATACCACATGAAAGTTTAATTGTGCTGTTACAGAAACAGGCAAAATATCCATACCCAACAAGAGAAGATTATATTATTTTGAATATATGCAAATTTCTATTATAAAAACGGCAGAAGAAAGATTTAATATAAGGATGGCATTTCATCGAAAAAGTCATGGCAGCCAGAGGAATTGAACTGTTACCAATGATATATAGTAATGAGAAGGACTATCATTATATTATTATCATTATTATTATCATTACTATTATTATTACTGGTATTTATATTATTATTATTACTATTGTTATATTTTTTACGTTAAACATAATATATTTTTATGGGGTGGGATGCATGTCCTAACCTTTGTAAAGGTATTGTTACTCTACTACTACAAGCAATACAAAAATCTTCTTAATAGGCTTTCCATCAGAGGTGGTAGTAATCAAAACAGCTCCAAACAATACCATTTCTTCTTAAAGGCTTAGAATCTAGTGCGGTTATTTGTCTATAAAGTTTGTGTGGAAAATCATTATTGAAAGCATAGGGCATTTAAAAAACTTGAAACACTTGTTACTACATACAGCACACTTGCAATGAATATGTGAGAAAGATCACAAACATTTTGGCATTACAAAATTTATTTTATTCTTTATAAAGTTTTTCCAACGTAAAATGTTAACTGTATGTTGTAGTTGTTATTAAATATTGATATTTGACATCATAAAAATGAAGTAAACAGCACAAAGTGACATGTTGCGAATGCCAAAGTTAGCAGGCCGTTCTTCGCAAACTTCGCAATTTATTTCCCCTTTTCACCGTCACAATTCCTCGTTTTATGCTCACCGATCGAAAACTGATTGCACAAGGTCTGTTCTTCTCACGCTTAGGTTATTTATATCTAGAATTACAAGTAACTTGAGAAACTATCTTTGACAGGTCCGCTTAGTGTTAATTTCATAACGCAAGCGTCACACAATCATTCTGGCTCGCCTCAATACAACTAGAACTGTCTCAACACACTCCCCTATTTGTTCCCGTCACGGGAGCAAATACAATTTGAGCTAGGTTCTTTGTCCTCCTTTTATTGAGGAACTAGAAAACTTAACCAGAGTTCGTGTTATCAATATTCCTTAACAGTCTAGTCCATGTTCAGCTAACTCCTGGACTCGTAATCTGGCTGCGACTGCGGCATCACGCCTCGGCCTGAACACCGACGCTTCAGGATTCAAGGGAGGTCTCTGTGCTTCTCGAGACCTGTCACAGGACAGCTCTAGCGGATACAACTGCTGCACAGCTCGCTCCAGATAGCTCTTTCCTGCTCGAAGCTTCACTGCTCTCACGATGTCGTCGCGTCCAGCAATCAACTCCTCCACGATTCCGAGCTTCCACTTGTTCCTGTCTTTGTTGTCGTCCTTGATGATGCACACGTCTCCAATCTCTACTCCACAAGGAGAGTCTTTACGTGCTAAGGTGTGACGTTCTCGCAGCCCGCGAAGGTACTCCCTTGTCCATCTTTTCCACATTGCTTCTTTGCACTTCTTCAGGTATTTCGCTCGCCTTCTGAGCGGTGGGTCCTCCTCAAGGTATGTTTTCCTTTCAGGTAAAACATTTGGCTGGCTGTAGAGCATCGCGTTCGGTGTCAGGACTGGTAATTGCGCGTCTTCCTCAACGTAAGACAGTGGGCGACCGTTCAATGCTATTTCTACATCTAGGAAAACTTCTTTCAACTCATCGAAGGTCAAGTAGGCGTTGCCGATAGTCTTCCTCATTGCCACCTTGACCAGCCCCACCATGCGCTCGAACTGGCCTCCCCACCAGGGAGCTCGGCTTAGGTTAAACTTCCACGAGATTTGGTATCGTGCAAGGAGATCGTTCAGCTTCTCGTCGTTCATCACTTGTCTAAGCCATGCGGACGCCCCGATGAATGTACTGCCGTTGTCGGAGTAGATTGTGCTAGGTCTGCCACGCCTTGCTATCAAACCTTTTAAGCTTAGGAGGAACTCGCTGGTCTCCATGCTTCTCACCAGGTCAAGGTAAAGCGCTCTTGTCAAGCTGCAGGCATACAGGATAAGGTACGCCTTTCCTTCACGTTTGTTAGTAGCTTTAAACTTGATTGGGCCAGCATAATCGACCCCCACAACTTGAAAGGGATAGGATCCCTCGGTACGATCTCGCGGCAGTAGCCCAGGGGGTGGTGCGGCAAGGGCAGTTGCCTGGAACCGTTTACAACCTGAGCATCCTTTCACGATACGCTTCACCAGTCGTCTTAGCCGCGGAACCCAGTGCTGTTCTCGTACCTTGGCCATAGTTAACTGCGTCCCGCCGTGTAGAGTGGATTCATGGGCTTCTTGTACAAACTTCTCTGTGTAAGCGGCTGTATCTGGGAGATACACCGGGTAGAGGCCCTGTATTCGTCCCCGGCATTCAAGGAGTTGCTGGTCGTTTAGCTGCAAGTTGAGCTGCAGGCGGTCCTGTTCATAATTCTTCGACTTCATGCCTTCCTGCTGTGCTCTTCTCTCCCAGAATCTTCTTTGAATACTCAGCTCTTCGGTGGTCAGCGGTCCCGTTTTCCTTTTAAGTGGTGGACTCCTTGTGTTACGGGCAAATCTCGCGACCCATCCGCAAATGCGCAGTACGCGCCAGAGATCGTACTTGTTGAGAACTGCATCAAACTCATCTGCCTCTTGCTCGGTGGCGAGCTTGAATATCTCACGAACCGTCTTTGCTTCTGCCAGTGTTTCAGCCGTCGCGGTTGTGGTCACGTCAGCTGGCCAAGCGCTTGGGTCTAAAAGCCATTTTGGACCACGCCACCAGAGGTCGTTGTCTTGTGCTACAGGTCCTCCACGGCTCGCTAGGTCAGCTGGATTCTCTTTGGTGGGAACGTATCTCCACGTTATCCAATTCTTCTCTTGGATTTTGTGCACCCGGTTATGCACAAACTGCTTGTAATCGCCTTTCCCTCTTATCCAATGGAGCGCAACCGTACTGTCTGACCAACAGAAGACGGTATCGACCGGATAACCTTCCAGGGCTTCTCTTACGTTAGTGGCCAGATTCGCTGCCATGTGACCAGCAACCAGCTCTAGGCGCGGTATGGTAAGGCCCTGCTTGGCCAAACGAGCTCTAGCTGCTACAATACCTTGTGTGACACCCGAGGGTTGCGTTACGATAGTGAACGCTCCTGCTGCCACTCCCCGTTCACTTGCCTCTCCAAAGACGTGTATGGATATGCTGTTGATTGGTTCCTGGTACCGGACTAGCGCCCTCGCGAATGTAATTCTTGCCGGTTGTCTCGATTCCCACTTGGCCCACCTCTCTGCAAGGTTAGGAGGCAACTGCTCGTCCCAACCGACTCTAAGGTTGCAAGCGTCACGATAAAGTAATTTTCCACATAGTGTGAGAGGGGACACCACTCCAAGTGGATCGTAGATCCTCGCAATCTTGGCTAGGATTCCCCTTTTTGTGTTGTCGGCTTTCTCGGTTGGCACAGCGACACTTAGGATATCTCTCCGCTTATCCCACTTCAGACCAAGTATCGCCCCACCTCCCCCTTCTGGTGTCCCCAGCTGTTGCTTAGCAAACGTTTGCTCTCCAGCACTCTGTTCGGTCTCAACAGATTCTAGCTCAGGGACGTTAGAATGCCATTTGTGCAGTTCGAAAGCGGCGTCAGCAAATATCTCTGTGGCTGCTGTTTTGTTTTCTCTGGCCTTGGTAGTTGACACTCCTCCACTAATTAAGTCATCAACGTAAAGGTTCTTCTTGATTTCACTCACGATCTCAGGACGCCTGTCGCTCCAACTGTCTAAGTGTTGCTCAATGACTCCTGCTAACAGGAAAGGTGAGGGAGCCAACCCGAACAACGCTCTTGTAAATCGTAATGTCTCGACCTCTTTCGTCTCCAAATCCTTCAGCCAGTGGAATCTCAGTGCATCCCTTTCTTCAGATCTTATTCGCACCTGCAAGAAGGCCTTCTTAATATCTCCAGTCAGAGCAACTGGGTTGAATCGCCCCCGCACCAACATGCTCCAGAGTTTGTTCTGCAGTGGTAGACCAGTGTTTAGACATTCGTTTAGGGATGGCGCGCCGTTCCAGGCCCGTGCGGAGGCATCGTATACAATCCTCAATTTCGTGCTTTCTGCTGTCTCGCGCACAACACCCTTGTGTGGAATGTAGAACTCCCTTCCTTCGACAGTGGTCGGGGCGCGCTCAACTATTCCAGCTGCCAACTGCTCCTGGATCACTGCATTGTAATCATTGAGAGATTTGGACTTCTCTAGTTTTCGTACAAGGCTAGCTAGTCTGCGTAAGCTTCCCTCTTTGTTACTTGGCAAGGGAGGGTGATCACCCTTCCACGGGAGTCCGGTTTCGTACCACCCTTCTTCACTCCTGCGCAGCTGTTCCTTGAACTCATCGTATACGACACCTTGGTCCCCTGTAGGCGAGTCAGCTAACCCGAGCACGTCTAGTTTGCACAGTTCGTCATAATCCACGCTCGACGTTTGAGTTAGAAGCATATTGGTGGTGTCGATTTCTTTACCGGGAGAGGTGATGGTCCAGCCCAGTTTCGTGTAGCAGGCTACCGGGTCCCATTCTCTTCCCACGCGTTGAGGTACAGTGGTACTGATTCTGGGGCATTCACTGTTTCCTAGAATTATGTGGACAGGTAGGCGGGGTCTTTCATCAATGTCATCTAGCGTTATGCCCTTTAAATGAGGATGTTTCTCTACGAGCGTCTTGTAGCGTGGGTTGTCCAACATCATGAGTTGCGGTTTCTCTACTTTAGTGACGTCTGCCTCCATCTCATAGTCTCCCCTGACCGAGCGAAGTTGGATTCGATAAACTTCCATCACTCGATTGCTCGCGCCCAACATCATCTCTATCTTACGCAACCCAGAATAATGAAGTTTTGCACCTATCCTTTCTAGAAGTGCGGCCGAAGCGTAAGAACTTCCCGCTCCGGAATCAAGAAGAGCGCGACATCTGATTCCAGCGACTTCCACAACAACCACCGGGTACACTACCGGACCGTCGCCAATTTGCGCAGCTGTCATCGAGTTATCTGCGGTTCCTTTGTCACAAATTGAGGTGTGGTGTCTTCTTTTGCAGTACAAGCACGTTCTCCTGCTCTTGCATTCCGTCGCCTTGTGATCATCTCCGGCACAGTTAAAGCAGAGGCGTTTCTGTCGGAATATCTTCCTTCGCTCGCTTGTATCGGTGACTTTAGTGCATTCATGTGGCTTGTGGTCAGCACTGTTACAGAAAACACAGCCACGCGGACGCGTTTCGACTTGATGAGTGTTGTACATTGCGTCACGTGAGGCTCTTTTGGCAGTATGAGGATCCTGGTTCTTTTCACTCGGTTTGACAGGTATAGGGTTTCTTTCTGTCCATTTCTGCAGCTCGTATACGAACTTCGGAAAGTCCCATTCCTGCCAGTTATCATCTGTTCTTACAAGGTCCCCCCTGATTCCCTCTAGTTTGTCGATGGACATTCGAACGTAACCATTGACCTCTCTGAGTTTGCCAAGTGTCTCTAGAGCTTGCACATTAAACGACAGCTTCTCGTAGAACTGGTGAATCTTCACTACGTTTGAGCCACTAATTAGAGGTAACGCCATGATGTTCTGGACATAAGCATTCACAATTTCGGACGTTTTACCATACTTCGTAATTAGAATGTTCTTAGCCCGCTCATACCCCTCACTGGAGAATGGGAGACCATCTATCCCTGTTCTGACTTTAGGTTCCAAGAGATCTTTAAGATAAGCGAATTTAGTTACCGCCGGCACGTCGCCACATTTGTCGATTTCGACTTCGAAAATGTTCCAGAAACGGAGCCAATCCGTATGAGAGCCATTGAACTTAGTAATAGTTAGCTTAGGTAGTTTAGTGCGCGGTGCCTCGCTGGCTTTAACTTCGCTCGATTTCGTTGCGTATTTCTTCTTGGATTCTTCTAGTTTGCGCTCAAATTCCAGTTTCTGCTCAAGCTGTGCACGTTCAAATTTAAGCTGATCCTCGCGCTCATTCGCCTTACGGGCCCTCTCGGTTTCTTGAGTCTTAAGATCATCTTCTAATTTAATGGAGGCTAAATGTTCATTTAAGAGTGTAATTTTAGTGTCAACTTGGGCCACGTGGTCATCAATCTCTGCGCTCCACTTTGTTATATCATCGTCAGAATCGCCCCTTTTAAACCTTTCTTCAACAACTTGAAGCTTTAAGCTATCGATTTGCTTTACTATGGTGCTCAGTGCCTCGCGATGGCGGGTGAGAGCGAGCACACTCCCCGAATGCTGTATTTCTTGCGTTTTCTCCAAGGTAAATATAAGGAGTTTAACTTTACCTTCAATGTCCGCTTCCAGTTTATCCATTTCGGTTACGGTCAAGCGATTTCCACGTCCCGTCGGAGGTGCCACTGTGTTGCGAATGCCAAAGTTAGCAGGCCGTTCTTCGCAAACTTCGCAATTTATTTCCCCTTTTCACCGTCACAATTCCTCGTTTTATGCTCACCGATCGAAAACTGATTGCACAAGGTCTGTTCTTCTCACGCTTAGGTTATTTATATCTAGAATTACAAGTAACTTGAGAAACTATCTTTGACAGGTCCGCTTAGTGTTAATTTCATAACGCAAGCGTCACACAATCATTCTGGCTCGCCTCAATACAACTAGAACTGTCTCAACAGACAAGGTTAATATCTTAATTACGGCTTGAATTAACATTTCATTTGTGGGAAATGGGCCAGGTTTTTTAGATTGCAATATTATCAGGGGGGGGGGGGGGGGGGGTCCTTGAACTCTAAGGTAAAACTGACCCATTGTGAAAAGGCTATGAAATTTGCTGTCTATGCGTAATATTATTGAAACCTGCCAATCAGAGAATACATACATACATATATATATATATATATATATATATATATATATATATATATATATATATATATATATATATATATATATATATATAGCAAAGAGAAATACTACTCAGAAGTAAGTTATAACATTTGCTTTATTTTCAAATGATCGCATTGTTCACTGATGATATTGCAGAACCAGTACTTTATAGTGACACTGGGTATATATTCTGTTGAAAATGCTAAACATAACTGCTAGATCAAGAAAATTGACAATATTTTCACTGTTGCAATGATATCAGATCACATCGTTGTAAATGATTGTTATAACAACTGTAACTCTCTGTGTTGGGAATTTCTTCAAAATGGAAACGCTATCGTTTTAATATGAAAAATACCTACTTACATTCTCTTGTAATCTGTTGGTCATCTTCCGATTCCGTTTTTAGACTAATAGAATTATTTTCCAGAGACATCTCCAATCGTTGAAGTTGTTTCTACTCGGTTTCCCTTCTAAGCCGTTTTGCTAAATTTAGTACGCTAATATATTTCGTTATGTAACCGTTCACTCATGTTCTGTATTTCTATCAATAACACATTCAAATTCCAAACTAACTTGGTTGAATTCCTGGTCCTTTTCCCTGCTGTTTCGTTTGGCTTTTTCTAGGGCGAGCAGTTTTTGTCTTTGCTGCGATGACGGATGTCTGTCGTTATTCTCCCCGCTGTCGTTTCTCTATCCCTGCTTTGAGTCGTGCTTTCCTTGTGTTGATTTTCACGGTATTCGAACTTACTCGGCGACGATCTCGAGCTAATCTTTCTTGAATATCTCGGAGATCATCTTGCTGGGATGTACTTCCAGGACGAGTGAAATCGGTTTCCACAAAATTTACATTTCTTTCAAAAAGGCATCACCGAATTCGAAATGGCGGTTCAGCAGTTCTCAAGTGCGCTACTATTGCCAGGTAACCTGGCCTGCGAACGGACACATTTAAAATATAGATATATATATATATATATAAATATACATATATAAAAACTCTCGGCTCGATTTACTCGGGCTTGCGAGCCACGTGGTCTGACCGGAAGCGACACGATTAGTAACCTCGCTACGCTCGGCCTTCGGCCTCGCTTCGCGAGGAATAATGTAATTTCCATTGTATTTTTACTTGAGAGCATGCGCAGAAGGTTATTGGAGAATGAGAAATGGTGGGTAAACTTGCATCTTGTGTGACTCCAAAGTCCCAAAATGAATATGACACTGTGCCATTCACAATCAAGTATATTTGATTGAAATACGGAATTCCCATGTGCGATAACTGTTTAATATTTGAAGAACATGAATATTACCAGCGTTGTGTTTTGGGGGCAACATACAAAAGTGGCAGGAAAGGATGCTACAAAAGCAGAGGAGGAGTGCATCAAGTCACACTGATAGAGGCTCTTGTTAACTGGTTACTGCCAGGCTTCAGTTTTCGGTGTCCACCATATTTAATCAATCATTAACCATGTCTCAAATCCCCTAGTTGAATTTGTTTTGGCCACATTTAGTTTAGCATCTGAATAAATTCTTTCGGGATTAATTAATTTAGGTCGGCCTTTAATTTCAATACAATTCAGCGTGGCTGAAGTACGACGTCTGAGTACGACCAAGGCCACTCAAATAAATTTCATACAAGTTTTGAATGTCTGTTTTTTGACACTGAACAACAGATTAGTGGCAATATTTTACCAACTAAGGTGATTCTCTTTCAATCTTTATATGTTTTGTTTAAGAAATAGAAAACATGTACCATGTTTCTATCGAGTTTTAGTATAAATCTACTAGCGTTCTATCACAAATGCCGCGCTCTGATTGGCTACGCTACCCACTATCTATTCTGTGATAGATAGTGAGTAGCGTAATGGCAGCCGCTTCTTCACATTTTCGAAGTATTCGTGAAGAAGATTTAGACAGTTTACTGGTCGAGGTTGTTCCAGAAAAGACAAAGTTTTGAACGACTAGTAGATTTATACTAAAACAATTAGATTATTTGCTCTCGATTTCTGTGCGTGATAGAAATCTCGAGCTCATAATCTAATTGTTTAATAGAAACACGAATGGAAGTTTGGGAGAACAAGAAATGCTTTTTCAAGTGTTTCTATAACTCGATAGAAACACAAAGAACTTGTTTTCTATTCCTTTTAGAAAACACCGCAAAGAAAAAAAGAAAAATAACTAGTTATACTTGATGACCAAAATGTAAATTCTCTTTGCTCGCGTCATCATTACGTCAACAGCTCGTGCAAGTTCTGTGTCTCTACAGTGCTCGACCTTAGCGGTAGCCCACTAGTCCTGGACTAGTGCAAAATGCTTCTGGACTAGTAGAAACTTAGAACCACTAGTCAAAGGACCAGTAACTACTTTGTAGTTTGTAATGATTAAAAAATAATACAAGGTGAGAACAAAATATACGTCTTGTAAACGCTGTTTCGATGCGTTCCTCGCAATGTTCCGACTACCACAGGACTACCACAGATTTACTCAGGACTAGTAAATTTTCAGTTCAACTAGTCCAAGGACCAGCGATTTAAAAAGTTAAGGTCGAGCACTGCTTTATCGAGTTATAGAAACACAAATTCTAACCAATTAGCGTGCGTATTTTCTTAGAATTGTTTTCTAAACAGTTATAGAGCAAATTATATGCATTTTAAGTGATATATAATGCATCTGCAGAGATTCTATTGTTTAGGTACTCAATTGTGATTGGATAATTTGTATGAAAATTTGTCTAGGTGGCTTTGGTTCCCATAGTCACACTGTAAAAATGAATTGAAAATTCCATATATGTGAACTGCAAAAGGCAGATTTGATAAGTGAAAGGTTTTTGCAGTTGTGTGATCAACTATTGCAGTTCCAAAGATAAGACCTGAGACAAATTCACTCTTGAGCTGGGTTCAACTTAAAGATAAAAAAACTACAAGTTTTCACCATATTTCCCAAATGTGGAATAGGTTTGTGTAAGATATATGGTTGACCTCTTTACACCAACTTTGATGTAAGTGATTTCCAAAACAGCAATTTCAAATGAGTTCTGAACATGCTGTTTGAGACCCTGATTTGCAGCTTCATAATGTTTCCATGAGAGAAAGGGAACTGTACACATGTATTTTGTCAAAACCATTGTCCTCAGTAACAATTCATTATTCTTTATTGAGCCATTCAATTACATGGTCTCTTCTGAGCATATATGATGCTAAGTGAGCAATACATGTATGGATTTGCATATTTAACAATTATTCGCCGAAGGCGAAGGTATCGGTGAATATTTGCCGATAATCACTGAGCCTGAGGGGAATAATTGTTTTAGTATAAATACACAGGTGATTATTTCAAAAAAAGAAAAAGAAAAAGCATTGTACAACATGAATAAAGCTATTTCATCAAAAGTGCACAAACGACTGGGAGCCACTTTGTTCGTCAAGGTGATTATCGGCTGATAATCCAAGATAGCGAACCAATCAGAGTGTGCGATTTTGTATAATCACCTCAGTATTTAAACTAACAAGTTTTAACTAAAGAAGTAAAGGCGAGTTATTTGCTTGTGTTTTTTCCCACAGTTATTTCAATGCTGCCTTTATATTAATAATATTTGTTGTACTCTTTTTAGGTATTAACAAGCAGGACAAGCCTGGGAAGCTGTCATCAAAACTGTTAGATACATTTGAAGCAGGAGGAGCCCTTTCACGACCTCAGTCTCTTCCTGTAGACAGGTTTCCTGGGTCTAGTCGCCTGAGTGCACAGTCTCTTACCTCAAGTTCTGAGGAGGTGATGGCTTCCCAAGAAAACCTGAAAACCAGAAAAGGTTATGTCACAATCAAAGCTCCAGGTGATGAACAGGATCCAGAGCAACCTTCTCCCAGCAGTGCTGATGAAGACATACTTTCTGACAATGAGGCAGTGGAGGAAAATGGAAAGAAAAAGCGAAAGTCAAGATGGAAGTGGAGCCCATTCAAAAAGATGAGGAAACTCTTCAGGAGAAAAAAGAGCCCTACAAGAGCTAAGTCATGTGAGGAACTCCCTGTTGAGCGGTACAAACCAACTTACCAACAAGCCAATCCACTTGCAGATGACCCACTGCGGAATCGGACAACATCTGAACCGTCACTGCTGGAATCTCAATCAAAGATGCTGGTATCTGCTGCTGAAACTAATAGGAGGAACACCGGTGATCATCTTGTCCAGAGAACCCATAGCGACCCCTCAAGACAGGTTGGCTGAAGACTTAAATGAAACATTGTTAAATAGATCTTGATTTAATCAGTTATTTTATTAAAATTATAATGATTAAGTGTTTCTGAGTAATAAAAATCTGATATTCCCACAGACCTGAATCAAAAGGATTCTTAAAAGCAAGTGCAGTTTTTTTGTTTTTCTTCTATTCTGTGCACTTTGCGCAGTAGTAATAGGTGTGATATGTGCTGGAGAATTCAGCAAATAGATGAAATAATATGACATTATTATATTACATTATTATATTATATTAGTAATAAGAATCTGATATTCCCACAGACCTGAATCAAAAGGATTCTTAAAAGCAAGTGCAGTTTTTTTGTTTTTCTTCTATTCTGTGCACTTTGTGCAGTAGTAATAGGTGTGATAGGTGCTGGAGAATTCAGCAAATAGATGAAATAATATGACATTATTATATTACATATCATTTAACCACCTTGTTTAGTTATGCCATATTTTTTAAGTGACCTCGCTATGTAGCTATTTTCCTTCATTAATGGCAAATTCACCTTCAATTAGCTGTCTGTCTTATATTTGATTTTTTAACATTTTAGCATGGCATTGAAAAACTGTTAGGCCCCAATAAAAAGAAGAAAAGCCAAGAAAACATTGGTGAGGAACCTCCACACTTTTCTTCAGATGATAATGAAAGCAGGCCAGGGTCCATGGACTGGAGTATGAGAAGTTCAGACAGTGGTACAGAAGGTACCATATTTTCTGTCATACTAATGTTTTTAGATTGTATTACATGTTACAAGCCACTTTTAACCCTTTAAGCCCTAAGGGGTCTCCCTGTGACGAGTAAAATCATCTGGCATTAGCCAGAGTAAAATCTATAAAGTCACTCTTAGGGCTCGAAGGGTTGAATGGAAATGGGAAATGATTTTGTTAAGGAGGGGGTTTTGTTCATCATGGAACTTCTGATGATAATGTAAATTCTTCTTTTGTCACATGACGTATCACTACATTTTGACTGCTTAATGCTAGTCTTCTTCAGGTGATAGAGTTGACTGTTGATGCCTTGTGGATGCCTTGTTGTTGTAGGCTGTGGCAGAGGGTCTCTGAGACTCTTTTGATGTAGGGCAGCACCGAGGTGAACTTAAACTCTGTCGTAGTTTCCTTTTTTTTTGTTATGGTCACTTTATGCAAGAAAAAAGGGGACTAACTGTCGATAGATGTTTTCCTGTGCTGTTCCCGATGATTTAGTGATGATACATTTGACCCAGTCGTTGAGGCACTTAACAAATACTGCATTTTACTGATTGTGGATGGTGTGAATAATATGTTAGGTACTGGTCAGTGTGCTTGGGCTTCCTGTAGACAGTGGGGTGGAGTCTGCCATCTGGTTCCCTAGTTACTAGTGAATCAAGGAAAGCGATCTTGTTGTGGTTCTCAGTTTTGATGGTGAAGCGGATGGACAGGTGCTGTTGGTTGAGGTGATCCAGGAAATTGTCCACATCAATTCGTTTAATGATGCTGAAGGTGTCATCTACATAGCGTTTCCAGATCCTTGGATCTTGGGGAGCAGTTGCTATGGCTTGTTACCCAAACACATCCATGTAAAGGTCAGCAGTGATGACAGAAACAGGATTTCCCATCAGTGCACCTTCCTGTTGTGTGTAGAGTGATCTGTTATACTTGAAATATGTGGTTTTCAGGACAAAATTCAGGAGCTCTGCAATCTTGGGCATGAGCGCTGTACGGTCTGGAATGCTCTGATCATTGTTTATTCTGTGAAACGTGACTTGTACTGCACCTTGTATAGGGACATTGGTGACTTTGTTAAGATAAGCATTGTTAAAAGTATAAACGTGTTGGATGGTGTAGTAGATGAAACTGTGGACAGGAAAAGGGGCACTTAGGATCTTTTATGGATAGCCAAAACAAATGACTGACTAACAAAAAAGTGTAGTATGGGAATAGAATTTTATTCATTTGCCTCATAATCTGCAGCATTTGGTTTTCAGCCTTTGAAGTCAAATGATTGTTGTAGGGATTTACTTAGAAAAAGATTTGGATTTGCATAATAGAATTACACATCTTGAGATGGATAGTTCATACTTGCATGAAATTTGAATGAGTAAGGTTCATCATAGAAGGTCAATAAAATGTAGAAAACTAAGCTCAGGAAACAACAGGGGTCATGAAGGTCCCAGATGTTTGTCACAGAAATACATATGTTAACTCATGTTTTATATAGGTCAGTATGGAGTGGTGTGGGGTAGGTCCCAAGGACTTATTGCAGTTTGCCATAAGTGAACAAGTGAAAATTTTGTTGTGATGACAAGATTCTGGTTGTGAGGCAAGATAAACCCTGTTGGTTTCTGTAGTTTATAATTTTCCCCAATGAGTGTTTTTTGTTTTGTGTGGAAAGCTATAAGATTGTGTGTGGGTTGGGTTGTGTCTGGGTATCATTTGGTTCCTTTTCAAACCAAAGAGTGGTATAGAGTAATTTGGAGATTGCTCCATCTGCAAGGTTAACTTAGAAGATATCAGCAGGTGCGGAATTCTGAAAAGGTTTTTTTTTTTTCACAGCTGCCGTCAGTTTTGAAACACTGCCAAGCGCCTCATCCTTGGAAGGGCTACAGGCTGCGCATGACCGTATAAAAGTAGCGCCAAAGCACCGCAGACCACCCACCAGAGCCCATCCCAAGAGCGTATCCATGAATCTCAAGACCAATCCAGTTAGACCACACAGGCGATCCAAGACCGATCCACAAGACTTGGAGGCCAAACGCTGCAGTCAAATTGCAGGGAACAACAGGAATTCAGACGTTGTGAGCACGACAATCTATGAGACTCCAGAATTGGGAGAGCAGCAATCCAAGGAGGAGGTGGTTACTGATTTGAAAGCTAAAGCTGCTGAAATTTTGTCCAAGATCAGCTCTCAAGAGGAGGATATTAAAAAAGGTAACCAGGAAGACATGACAATAGAGAAAGAGACAAAATCAGAAAGGACGGAAAGTGGCACAGCTAGAACATCTGCTGTTGATGGTGAGAACAGCAAAATTGAAGAGGTCATTGAACAGGTAGATACGGCTCTCTTGAGCTCTAGGAAAGAGACATACTCAAAGCCAAAAAAGGAAAATCACTCCGGGACAGAGTTGAACGAAATGAATGACAAAAGGCAAAACGAGGAGATAACAAAAAGCGAAGACACAGCAGCGCAACCATCGCTTAGTAAAGACAAACGTGAATGTGACAAAGAAAACAAAATACAGGAAGACCGGAAGGAAAATGTTAGTTTGATAGGTAAAGAAGAGACAAGGATTCCAGAAACTATTCTAAAAGAAGTCAATGGCGGAAAGGACGGAGGAAAACCATGCCTGGACAGAAGCAAAAAATCAATGTCACTCAAGAACTTTGTAGTAAAAGATGTAACACCCGAGCAAGTAAGACCAGTTGTGCAGAAAGGATTCTCATTCAGTAGCGTTGGTCGATACAGTGTAGAACCAAAGAGTGAAGATTCTGGGGACAAACCAAAACAACCAGCAGATCAGGAAATAATAGTTAAAGGTACTACAGAAGAGAAAAATAGAGATCTGAGTTCGGCTGAAAAACCAGTTGAGCTCAGCCCCACAAAATCGCCGCGCAACGTAATAAAAAGTGGCACTTCAGGCGACTCAGCTCAGCAAGAAGTTAAGCTGAGAGAGAAACCTCTCGTGACGAAGGATCAGGGTGGTGGCACGACTGATCAACCGACTTGGATTGAACTGGCCAACAGACGAAGCAAGAGATACTCACAGCTTATGAGTGAAGCTGAAAACAGAGACTCGCAGGTAAAGAGTCATATCTTGGCGTGCAGCAAAGATTTGAAAAGACACTTAACATAACACACATCGGTAAACAAGCGATTGTTTTCCCAACACCTCGTTTTTGAAAGGTCACCAACAATGTATACTATGCAAATTGGCGATTTGTCTTTTTCTTCTACTGAGGAAAGACAAATATTAAAACTATGGGAGGAGGAGTAGCTCTTACAGCGATCCGTTATTTAAAAGTAGAGCACGCTAAAGAATACCGCTTGTGTCAAGGACTGAGCACAGCTGCAAAATTTACAAAGTGTAGCCACAGAGTTACCAAAATTTCGAAATTTCTGAAAGCTCGAAATTTTCATAAATTCACAATTTTCGTTAGGTTTTTCGAATCTTACCCGTGGTTACACCAATTTTCGGAAGAACCCTGGGAAAGTTTGTAACCTTAAGATCTTTGAAAGAACTTGGTGAAATTTCGTGAATTTCGCAAGTGCTTTCAGTTCTGTACATCCCTCAAACTGACAAATCAAACATTAGCCATAATTACACCTGATGAATTGTGGAGGCACAGTAGTGTAGTGGTTAGCGTGTCGGACATCCGAGCAAGAGGTTTGGAGTTCGAGCCCTGGTGCTGGCACTGTGTTGTTTCCTTAGACAAGAAACTTTACTCCACACTGTCTCTCTCCACCCAGGTGTATAATTGGGTACCAGCGATATAATGCTGGGGTGACCCTGCGATGGACTAGCATGCCATCTAGGGGGGAGTAATAATACTCACAGGTGCTTCATGCTACAGAAACCGGGATAAGCTCCGGCCGTGTGGGCCTTTAGCTCGTGTGCGCCTTTCACCTCTTGAATACGATTTTCTTACATAAATTTTCTCTTAGTAAAATTGCTGGGGTTTTTAATTTTCCTGGACACTCCATGGTACAGGTACCGGCGAAATTCGAGGTGGTAAATTTGGACGCTGAGTGATTTTCACTGGAGTGAACATAGAACAGCGGCTGATTGTTGCAAGAGGAACTCCAGTATTTGTTTGACGATTCAGTGCGGGTTTAACAGTTTCTCTCTCTCTCTTTCTCTAAATGAGAAGAAACGTGGATACAAATTGGCGAAACTTTAACTGTGGCATTGTACATAACATGCTTACAAAGAAACGAGACTTTAACTGTGGCATTGTACATAACGTGCTTACAAAGAGATTAACCCTTTAAGCCCCGAGGGGTCTCCCTGTGACGAGTAAAATCGTCTGGCGTTAGCCAGAGTAAAATCTGTAAAGACACTATTGGGGCTTAAAGGGTTAAGGAGATAGTTTTTAACCCTTTAAGCCCCGAGGGGTCTCCCTGTGACGAGTAAAATCGTCTGGCGTTAGCAAGAGTAAAATCTGTAAAGACACTATCAGGGCTTAAAGGGATAAAGTTTGTAGTATTGTAGGTTATACTCTGTATCATTTTCTTTTGTGTAATTGATTTTCAGGTGATAGAGTCAAAAGAAGCGGTTGAAGCACCAACAGTTCCTTTCGAGAACAAGAGCAAACCGCCAGCTCCTCTTTCTGAAAAGCCTAAAATTGCTTCCAAACCGAGTGCAATGCTAAACAAGAGGTATTCTTTAGGTGCTGGGAAGGAGCGGAAAACTGTTTTTCGTAAATCGCTTGACGAAGCAAACCACCTCTCTCAAGACAAATCCGACTTCTCTTCATTGCTTGGTAATACCCCCTCTCATAATAATTCACCTCGAGGACAAAATTCTACACAAGTAGCAGACAGTTCAACAACTTCATCTAATAACAAGAACAGAAGTACAACGACTGATGCAGAAAAACCGAAAATCGCGACAAAGCCAAACTCTTTGGTGAGTAAAAAAGACGCTCAAAGTGCGGGTTCTTTTAAGAGCTCGACGTTTGGGTCTTCGGAGAAAAAAGCATTGTTTCGCAAATCACTGAGTGATGATGACTCTACTCACGATCGGCCATCAACCTCGCCGTTTCGCGGTCGCACTGTTCCTTTAGAAAAGTGTGTGGTATGTGGGACAACCGTTTACCAAATGGAAAAGTGTAATTTTAACAACAGCGTGTTTCACCGGCAGTGCCTCAAATGTGCTGTGTGCAAACGCCACCTGACAGTTGGAAACTTTGTGGTTTCTGAAAGTAAAGTCTACTGCAAACCCCATGGACAGGCAATCGCTGTCATTATGTAGTCCAAAGCTCATTACAGGCAGTTGTGAAAGGTTTGATGTGCATGCTAGTCAACCAAGTAAAACAGTGACGTTTTAAGCTCTATGGTTGTTTCTTCCCTAAGAAAAGTTTAGTTGCCGCATATGTTTGGGGATGGTTCGGTTGGGTAGAATAGGCCGGAGTTCGGTGTACACCACAGTCAAAGCTACCAATTCAACAACTATAGGCACCTTGAGCTTTTCTTTAGACAAGAGAACAACTCCAGTAATTACGATCCTAGTAAACAATAACACAAGTGGAATAATGAGATTTTTCGTGTGCGTCTGAAGGGCAGAGTTTAGCTGGTACGTAGCGCTCTCTTTTGAATGTATATAGATGAAGGAAGCAGCTTTTTTGCAGTGGCTGCTGACCTCTTAACACAGCATTTTCATTCAGAAGATTCCTTGGTTGTTTACCATTTACCACAAATTGGGATGTAAATGGTAAACGTTTTTTCGTTTCGTCCCACTGGAAAATTCCCGGAACAAACGGAAATTCTGGGCGCGATCCACTCAACCAAAATTTCCGGAAATGTCGGTCCAAAACTCAATGGATCGGTTCGGTCCAACCGGAAAAGTTTCGAAAAAACTGGTTCACCTTTTGAGGGGGTCCACTTTTCCCGGTCGGACCGGTCGGAAATTTTGGTTGAATGGATCGCGCCCTCTGCAAAGGTAGTCCCGTATTCCCGGTTGGGACGCCAGAGGAGTTCCGAATGGTGGCAAATGGTAAACGACACGTACCGTTCTTTCTGAACGAATATTCCGAACCAAAATTTCCGGGAATTTGTGGTAAATGGTAAACAACCCTTGTAACTGGAACTACGTTCTTATCCCAATGTCAATCACTCCAGTCCACACGATTGACGTGGGTCATAAATCTTGATCTAAGAGGAGGTTGAAATGTGTAGTAAATGTACGAGTGTATTCAAGCTTAGTACGGGGCTGTATAGGACGAGGACATAGATGTAAGGATTAACTCGTAGATTGTTTACAATATTCCTATTCGACCTGTGCGTTAATAGTTGCTCGTCTGTTTCTGAAGAACTTAGACGAATTTATGAAGTCTATTTAGTTTATGTTTATACACAATTTGTAACCCAGAAAATGACTGTAAATCAAAACAGAAGTATTCTACCCTGTTTCTCTGTAGACGGCTCATTCTGTCCAATGTCTTCTCGGCCGGGTACTTAAAAAACCCCAGCCCGGCTTTAACCTGAAAATATAGATGCTGTAAACAGATTTTTCATCGGAAGTGAAGCCTGCGATTTGCAGTTGTACTCCAAAGCGTTTTAAAAAGCGATGAATAGGCCTCGCAGGTTCCAAATCAAATTGTTTTAAGCATCTTATTTTTTCTTTTACTTACTCAACGGCTGTGGTAATATTAAACGTTGAGTAATCGCCGGAAAAGATGTCCTTCGTTGGTCGTGACCTGTAGCTTTTTAATCCTTCATACATGGGATATGATGTATGATTTTTCTTTATCTGTTGAAGCTTGAAAGTCTTGTACACCACTTCAGAGACTACATATTTTAGGGAATTTTTAATTTTAATTAAAGGTATTAGAAAATATTTTTTAAGTGATGTAAGCTTAATATTTTTGTGAATCGAAATGCAGGTATATATGAAAATAGGTCGTTGTTCGTAATATAGATATCTTAATTTGCTGAATCAAAGAATGGCCATGGCCGCCATATTTTTAAAAATCCTCAAACCTGCTGTAAGCGTTCGACAATTTCTTTTTTCTTTGAGAGACTTGAAACCTTTCGCATCGATGTCAGGACAAGGACCGCATGGTTATATCCACACAATGCTAACAATAGAGAACAATCACACACCATACCATCTGAGCGGGTGTTTGCATGAACCCTGGGCGACTTTCACTCTGGAATGAATCTACTCCGTATCCCTCTTCTGGCTCTGTATTCGTTCACATGATACCGCCAGAAAAAAAAAGGTCATTACCTCCGAGTGAGTTCACTTCGGTTCTTATGCTTGAGTAACAGTCTTGTCCGGGTACGAAGTCTCTCACGGGTATCATCTACACCGGCGAAGAACGACCACCTGATTCGGGATGAAATCCACAATTCTTTCTCACCGAACGAACAATGAATGCATGATTTAAGTGAATTCATCTCTAATGGGTATTTGGTAGTCATCATGTTAGCACAACTTAAAATCAAGCCCGAGTCATTCCGGCATGAAAGTCGCGTCGGGTCGACCTCTCTCATGCAAACACCCGCTTATAATAGAAGACAGTTTAGAGGAATAGAATACTGGTACACAGCCGATGGGGCCCTTCCCGATTTCAGCCATTAGTCCACTACTGTAGTTTGGCAGCAAAGGCGTTTATGTCCATCAAAAGTGTGGTCAGAATCTAGTAATATTTTTAAAGACCTGTTGAAAGAACGGGAATGTAAAATGGGTTCTTTGTTTCACGATTTGTTTCTTGTCTCGAAAAGTTTTCTGGTCTCTCTTAAGAAACGCGCAGGAGATCCCGATCTTCTTTTGTATTCGCTTAACAGAAAATGCTAGAATTAGAGTAGACTGCTGCAAGTCAGTTCATCAAACACTAAATAAAAATGTCCACTGTTTATGTTGCAGTCTGTTGCTTTTTGATGGCATAGGCGTTTAAACGAAAAATTCTGTGGAATCGAAGAATATCGAATATCAGTGAAACCCCAGCTCTTGGTTGGTGTCTATTGTTCTTGTTTAACTAGTGCTTGTACTTTTATCAGGAAGTTATTGCAAACAATGACACAATACACTTTTTCCTCGAGTCTGACTAGCCGAAATTGCCGGCCTGAGATCAGTAAAGCAGGAATGACAAAACTGCTCTGTCTCGAGCATGAACTTAGCATGAACATGTCAAGAGCGAAAGCGGTTTCTAAAGAAAGTCAACCATAACAGTATAATAATGATAACTAGAAATACGATTCCCGCAAAACCTCGCGAAGCTAGTTTTTAAAGAACTCGTAATGGTTTTTCCTAGGAGGGGTAAAATCCCAATTTATGTATTTACTTGTTATTATATCATCATCACTTTTTGTACTTTCTCATTTCTTGGAATTATTATGATTATTATTATTGTATTGTTATTATTATTATTATTATTATTATTATTATTATTATTACTTCCTTGATATTATTGTTATATTTTTATGTTTAACATAATATATTGTTATGGGGTGGGGGTGTATGTCCTAATCTGGGAAAAGGTATTTTTCCTCTACTACTACAAGCAATGCAGTTTTCTTCTGAATAGTGTTTGTATCAGGGGTGGTAAAAATTACTGAACTCTGAGAAATACCATTCCTTCTTTTAGGCTTAGAATCTAGTCATGGTTGCCACAGCCACAGGATCTTGAAATTCTTTGACTTTTCCATGACAAATGTAAAATTTCCCTCACCAACTAAATTAGAAAAGTCGCAAATTAGTCCTGGTAATGGCCTCCAAACTCTCCTCACAGCCAACCTCTTTACCCACTTATTTAACATGCTTTCAGAAAGTCACACACAGTGTGCATGGATTGATGGTTTCTTAAGATAACAAAGTCATGGAAAAACGATTGATTTTCTTGGAAGCCCAAAATAAGCTTGTTATTTATTCTACCAATCCAACACATTTCATGCCGCATTCTTGATTACACTAAAACTACTATATGGGACAAGTTATAAGTCCGTTTTTAGGTTAAGTGGGGGGTCCCCTAGTCATTTTTAGGTTAATGGATATTTCAAGAATTGATTTAAGGATGGGGGATGTAAATGAATAGGTGAGGGGTAAAGATTTCAAAAAATTGATTTTTTCGAAAAAATATGCTAAAGGATTAGAAAGAAATGGAAGGTCTAACAATTCAAGAATTTATTGAAAACAGTATACTTAAATTTAAGTGCTTTAATGAAAAAGAATTGGAAATTGGTGATTTCATTGATTCAATGAATAAGGATTTGTTAAAAGTAATATCAAAAAATTATGGTTTTTTAGATAAAGATAGTCTGGTAGATATTAAAATTATATATTTTGGTAAGAACGACGGTGAAAAGTTTATCTTCTATTGTGAAGATGAAGAAATAGATTTTGATAAGGGTCTTATATTATTTGATGAAATTTCTGAGTTATTAATAGATAATGCAAATGCTAGTTATGAAAGGGGTATTTATAATGATGATGATGATGATGATGCTGATGATTATTACGCAAATAGTATGAATGATTTTATTATTGATTCAATTAAAATCACATTATATAAAGATGCACATAAGGTATTACACAAAAAGAAATTTTATAATGATTTGCATAATGATTTAATGGAAGTAGCATGGAATCCCATTAGAGTTTTAGATTGGTGTATTGAGTTTGATGAGTTGAGAGATTTGAAAAAAAGATGGGGTATTGATTTATAAGGATAGGTAATATACATAAAAGATTAGTTATGGATAAATTAAGAGATTTATATACTTATGAACTAAAAATAATAGCGAAAGAGCTTGAAATTAAAGGAAGAGCAAAAATGAGTAAGCAAGAACTAATTGATGAAATTTCAAATTTTAAAGATGAGGAAATTACTGATTTAATTGAAAAAGTTTTCCCCGTTAGCAGAATTATTTGTGATCATGGGAAAATAAAAAAACTTTGTAGTGAATGTAATGGACATAATTGTGAGCATAATAAATATAAATATCGATGTAAGGAATGTGGAGGTTCCCAAATATGCGAACACAATAATCAAAAACAACAATGCAAAGAATGCGGTGGATCACAAATATGCGAACATGGCAAACAAAAAGCTTCTTGTAAGGATTGTCGTATAAGCAAAAAATTGATTTAAAGTAGTTCAATATCCAGTAAAAATATAAAATGAAACTCAAGTATTTCAACAATAAGAATCTCAATATTTGCGATTTTATAGAGGAAATAAAAGAAGATCTATTAAAAAATTTGGTGAAAAATAGGGAATTTATAGAGAAAAAATATTTTTTTCGCCATCCAATAAATTTTCGTGTAAAGTATTATAATAAAAATTATGATTTTACACATAGTATTTCTTGGGATGAAAAAATAAATTTTGGGGTTGGCGGAATTAAAACTAATAAATTCGCGAAAAAAATTTTAGAAGTAGCCAATGAAGATTTTATTGAAAATGAATATAGATATGGGTATGATCCAAATTATGGCTGGATTATTGAAAACGGATATGAAGTAGATCATTTTTATGAAAATGGGGTTTATCTTGCTTATCATGATGCGGTGTGTAGAATTGAGGAATTTGATAAAAACTTTGTAATAAAAGAATTAGATTTTTGTGTTAATTTAAATGAACATAAGATTGCGCATAAAGAGTTATTTTTCAAACCATTAGATGCCGAATTAATCGAGGTAGCAATGCAACCATCAAGGTATTTAGATTGGTATGTCAATTTTGAGGAATTAAGAGATTTGAAAGAACGTTGGTGTAAAAAAGATTAATAATGTTATATAACTTTTGAGTAATAGTTATGTAACAAAAAAAAGTCCTCGGTAATTTATCTAAATCTTAAACTAAAAGTTATGGAAGTCCCCTTAAGATCAAGTTTTTTCCATTCATTGTCTAAGATAGTTAAATCAAAGTGGTTTATGGGACTTTCATATTTTTGAACCGGAATTGTCGGATAATCCTTTGAGGGGATGTTCGCGAGTAGGTGTGATGGCGAGAGTTTTACAAGTTCTCCATATTTGGTGTTATTCATATATGACGTCCTATTATCCACTATACTACACATAAGTCTTAATGGCCCCTTATTCTGAATATTTATGGGGTATAATTTACCAGGATTTATAACTTCAGGAACTCCTAAACCAAACGACAATCCTTTAGTAAGTTTAATTTTGAAGTTCTTATTTGAATAAAGATAGTCAACAGTATCAGTCTCAATTATTGTTATCTTTTCTGTATTAGGATCATTAAGAAAGATTGATTGAATGTTACGAAGAGAATATGTGCCGGGTTGAATTATCATGAAGACTTGATTTTCATTATTGAATAAGGTCTGTCGGTCCTTGAAATTAATCAGTCTTTTGGTTTGTATATTGCAATCCAGGAGCTGTATCTCCCGAAGATTTTTCAGCGGCGGATCTAAATAAATTCTAGTTTCTGAATCATACATTGTAATACTCAGCATTTTGTTTTGATTACATCATATTCATCTTTAGATTACGTAATCAAAACATTAACGAAATAAAAACCAGGATAATAATCCTCCGGCAATCATTAAAACAATAAGATTATTTTGGTGAGAAGATGTTTCTTCTTCTTCTTCTTCATTTTTTGATTCAACGACTTTGTTTTGTTTAGGTTTTTTCGGTTGAGGATTGGTATTTAATAAAACCTTTGAGGCTCCTAAACTATGACTTATTCCGACATTTTTTGTCTGCGCATTTATTGAATTATTTACGCCAAAGGACATATCTTCTGTCACCCTTTTCAAATCATTATTGTACCCAATAACGCTTTCTGTATTTATTATTAAATTGCTCGGCATTAGCCAAACTCCAGGAGCCACAGCCAAATCAAGTCGGGATTTTGATTCTTGAACTGCCGTTTGATATCTTTGAATTGATTGGGATACATCATTTTCAATCACCGAACTTTCAAATAAAGTTATAAAGTTTTGCTGGGTTTCAAAACCTCCACCTCCTTTACTAACAATTGAAGTTCTAGTATTAACTTGTGCGCCCAAAACGCAATAAACAAAAGCTTCAATCGATCTATTTATTCTTCCCAAGCCAGCCTTTGTTAATCCATGACCCGATTCTGGTATAAACCAAGCATATTGAAAATCAACAAAATGATCATTTCGAAGCATTGAAACTAAATTCCCCATATTTTTTCTTCCTCCATCGTCGTAAAATTTATGATCGCGGCTCGGCCAAATATTAGCTTCTGTATCATAATTTCTTATGACCCTCACATTTTGAAATCCGCCGCCCTTTGATTGCGCGGCTTCACTTCCCGGAACTGCGTCATGGTCTGCATATCCTCCCCCGTAATCAATGAATATATCACCAGCTCCATGGTTTGCGCCCCCTTTGAATCTAAAATCCGCCAAAGTTTTGTTCCAGCCCTTATAATCTTGATCATTGCTTAACCCAAATTCTGCGCATAATCTATTATAAGCATTTTTGTCGTACGGATTATTTTTCAAAGAAAAAGTTTCTCCCCCAGGTAATGGAACATTTAATTCTTGGATTATTCTTCTTATTGTAAAGTAAATGTGAAATACGAAAAAACTTCTAATAACTTTAGGATAACCAAAAATATCGCTTAAACTTACTCCACATCCGGACGATGCGCACCAAACCGCCATGTTTAATTGTTGCGGCCATTGATTAATATTTGGTTTACTCAACCAGGCTCTTGTTTCTTTTCCACTGGTAAATCCCACAGTTTGATTTTTAAAAACATTCTTCATTGTCGCGGTGAAACTATCTTTTTCTGAAACATATATATTCAGATTGGTTAATAATTTTGTAACATCACTTGCAAATTCGTCGAATTTAACCCCAGGTATTGGATATGGTTGTTTTGTAAAAGTTAAACTTTTGGGAAATGAACTTACCTTTTCTTTATTTTCTAAACCCAAATCTTCCCGCAACAACTTTTTCAAATTATCGGAAAGATTATCAGTCCAGGTTTTTCCAGTAGGATCATCATCAGACATAACTGGTGATCCATTAACTTTCCATTTAATATATCCGCCATATAAATCATGCACATAACTGAATTTAGAAATATTTGCTTTTGGGTAGCGGTTACTGAAATCGCTAAATAACATCTTATTCTTTGTTTTCCAATTTATCTGATCTTTAGATCTTTTAAGAATAAGATGTAAACGCAAAACAATTACAACCAACTTCCGTTTTCTCATAAACAAATTTTAATGTCCTTTCCCTCCGGTAAGTTCTTTTAATAGATCTTCTCGAACTTTCTTCCTTATTATACTCATGTCGAAGTTTTTTTCCGAATCTTTTCTGAATTTCTGCCGAACCTCCTGTTTCAGTTTTTGAAACTTTTCCAACTCCGCTAAAATTATGGAAAATTCTTGATCTGATATAGCATTATCTTTCAAAGCTTTTGAAACCAAATCGTTAATGGTGTTTAATTTTGATTTTGCAATTGCAACGGTTTGTTCGTGTTTACTAACTTTTCCAGAAAGACTTTTAGAAGCAATACCAAATCCAACCGATAATCCACCAAAAACCCCACCCACAACTCCCAAAGGAACTCCGACTATTGCGCCGAAACCCGTGAGAGAAGTTCCAAGCCCGCTTGCGGATAGGATAACGGAAATAAAACCGCCAGAAACACTTATTTTTGTACATATTCCTCTTGCTCTATTATATTTTTTCCTCACTTCTTCGTAATGTTTAATTTCCTTCTCGAGATTTTGCAATACTTCACTTGATTTTTGTAGCCTGAAATTAATTGCGCCATCTCCGCCTTGTGTATGGAAATTATTATTAGGTAATTGAGGATAAATTCCATTGTATTCACCCATATTGTATTTTACTGAACGGCAAGATATCTTTAAATTTGTTACTTTCTCTTCTTCTTTATACTTTCCACAAAATATAAAACAACTGCCATTATCAAAAGCCAAGCATTCTTTCCCAAAAATCCAATTACCTCTCCGGCAGTTTTGAAAAGAAAGCTAACTATTGCTCCGACCATGCCTGGTAATATTTCACCTAGTTTTTCCCCAAGAGTTTTCAAACCATTTCCAACTCCCTTTCCCAAAGTGGATAAACCCTTCGAAAGGCTAGAAACTATAACACCAATGACAGCGCCTACTGCTGCAATAACAGCAAAAACTGTAAAACCATACTTTTTGAAGATATACTTTAGTTTCTCCCGTAACGGTAAATTTTTAAATATTTCATCTTTCCGCCCCTCAATATCTGATAATTGTTCTTCACTAGAAATTGTTTTATCACTGAGTCGTTCTTTTAATTTATCTACCTCTGTTTTTAATCGCTCATTGCTTTGTTTTAATTTTGTCTCATTTGATTTACCCTTCTTATATTTATCTATTTCTTCCTTGTATAATTTTACTTCGTCCAAAAGTTTTTCCGATTGTATTTTTAATTCTACATTCTGTTTTGCGGTTTGATCAAAAAGACTTTTAGTTTCTGCTTTTTTTACCTGTTGTCTTTCAATAAATTCCCTAAGTTCTTTTTCTCTTTCTACGTATCGTTCAATCTCGAGCGGATATACTTCTGCCGTTGCCTTTATCCCCTGCAATGCATTACTTAATTCCTTATTTTCTTCAATGGATTTTCTCAATTCTGCCTGGCTATTATTAAACTTTTCCAACATGGATTCATAATCTGCGCCTAGTTCTTTTCTCATTGTTTTTGGTAAATCTTCAAGCCTAAGATTACCATCTTTGTCAAGTATGATATGTGTTGCGGGTTTTTGGATGTTACTTAATTTCCCGATTATACTACCATCTTCCTTAAATTCAACATTAAATGACGCATTTTTTGGATCGAATTCGGGAAAATACCGTTTTAGATATTGGGCTGCTTCTACCCTTCTTTCATCTCTAAAATTATCCCGGCCCACATCTTCCGCAGTTTGATCCCATTGTGACCTGTCTCTTGATTGGTTATAATCATCATAACCAGGATAATCTTGTTCAAGGGATGTTGATGTATTTGCAGGTGGTTCAAATGTATTATCCCAATCCCAATCATTATTATCGTCGGCATCGTCATTATCTCTTGAAAAATCTTCCATTGGTATTTCTTCTGCCATGATTTTTTACTCATCAGTAAGAAATCTTTAGATTACCTTGAGTCGGAAATAAAAGAAAAATTGATTTAAAAAGAAAAACACAAAATACAGAAATATAAAATGACGAACGAAAATACACAACTAATAGATATTGATAATTACAAACCAAACGAAAGTATGATTTTTTCCAAACCAATTATTGGTCAAATTCCTGGAAGTAAACCCAAGGTTGAATTCAAAAGAATTAAAATCTTTACGGAAAATGATGATGGAACAAAAGGAGAACTTGTTATTAAAACCGGAAATTTATATTCTTTTGGTGTTTCCACAAATACAAGTCAAGAAACAGGCGCAATTACAGGATATGTATTTCCATTATGTTTATGGAATGGAAGCAGCCCCACTCCCGAAGAAGAAAAATGGATTGATTTGTTCGATGCAATTGTTGAAAATTGCATTGATCATTTGATGATGAATAAAGCCGAAATTGGGAAATTTGAGTTGAAAAGAAATGAGCTTGAAAAACAAAAAGGAGGTTTAAATCCTCTATATTGGAAGATGGAAAAATCTTCGTTGGATAGAGTTCCAGATATAGGACCAACCTTGTATGCAAAATTACTTTGGAAAAAGAAAGAAGACCATTTTGAAACTAAGTTTTATAACTCAAAAAATGATAAGGAAATTGATCCATTAAAATTATTAAATAAGGGCTGCCGAGTCGAAGAAGCCGTCGTAAAAATTGAATCAATATTTATTAGTGGCACTTGTATTGCACTTCAAGTAAAACTTTATGAAGCGGTCATAGAGCCAAAAAGAGAAATGAAAAGATTAACTAAAGTTAGATGTTCTGATAGTAAATCTGCGGCTGAAGAAATGGAAAAATCCGAATATGAATATGAAGATTCTGATGATGGGAGTCTAATGTAGACCCAGTTAAATATGCTTATGTTATATAACCAAATTAATGGTTATACAACAAAATAATAATTTATAATATTTTACTTACCGCGTAACCTAAACCTAACATTCCCGCGCCAACATATAACATTTCTCCTGTTTTTTGATCATCGCTTGGTTTGTAATAATCAGAGAATTTAGGTTCTTGCATTTGCCCGTACAATTCAAAAGCCTGATTTGTTGCCGAAATATTTTTTGATGCCTGATATTTTTCATCTTTTTTCTTCATTTTCCAATCAAGCATTTTTTGTCTTTTTTCCTGATATTCTGCGTAATCTTTTTGATATTTTTCCATTGCCTTATCGTGCCGTATTTTTTCTGTATCAACGCTGCGCCCGGATATATATTTTGCGAGAATATTTCCTCCGGTAAATGCTGTTGCATTCAATACTGCCCCTATCGCCATCATTGCTAATGTTGCCATAATTTTATTTTGGTAAAATCTTTTGATCCTCTAAATATGTTTTTAGATACATGCTCCCGGATAATACTGCTACCCATTTTGCGTAATTTGTAATACTCATGGACGGATCACTCAAAAATGATTCTTTCATCATCTTTTTTGCCACATACCCAACCCCCGCGCTTAATCCGATAAGCACAGATGAATCAGTTACAGTTTTCACAAGTTTGTTTTCGGTTGACATAATTTTTACTCATCAGTAAGAAACTTTTAAATGACTTTTGAGATTATTCCATTCCTAAAGATTTTGGGGTTGCGGAAAATGGTATCTTTTTTGGTTGCGGTAATTGAGGAACTTGCGATAAATCAGCTATCCTATTGGTATATTCGGTGTATCCATCTCTAGCTTTTTCTCGGTATCTCATAAAAAGATCAAATGCTGTAAACCCCAATCCAACAACGGATAAAACAGTAGAAAAAGATAACTCTGGAAGCCACGATTTCGCTTCACGGCCCGCAGGGACTGGATCATCTTCCTCTTCTCGTTTCATCTCTCTGGCTAATGCTTCTTTTGCTTTTTTATTATATTCCGCTAATTTCTTACCAGCTGCGACTTTTTTAGGATCTTTCTCCCTCTTTTTAGTATCTGTTTTGGGTTCTGCAGTAATTTGCTCCTCACTTTGTTCAGTTTGTTCAGACATTGTTATTTAGATGCTTCAGATAAGTTTTTAGATCTGTTTAGTACACAGTATCAACACCTTCAGTAGATTGCTTAGTTTCCTGATCAAGATCTGTAGAGGAAGTGCCAGCGCGCCGATCAGTTGTGTTAGAATTTGCTGCTCCTTCTATTGGTTTTTGTTGATTTTTGTTGAATTCCAAGTGTTTAGCAACCTGAAATACCCCGCTAGCAAGTGCTGTCAGTCTTCCTCCTTTTAATGCCAAGAGACCTACAAAGTTTGTTAATTCTCGATTAACCAAATTATCTTTCTTCAAATCATCGCAAAGAGCATCTATGTCATCTACCGGAACTAAATACGAAATAAGTTTGGAAACTAATTCTAGGGAAGAATCTACCAATCCTCCGTTAATTTTCTTACCCATTACCGATTGATAACGATTAAAATATTTTTCTACATCTTTTGCAGATAATTTCTTTACATCTCCCAGGCTCATTTCAATTCCTAAATATTCTTTTGTTGTCCCGAGAACAGCGAGAATGGCAAGAGATTCTTGTTTTATTTCAAGTTCGTCGTACTCAATCTTTTCTTCAGCTTTTCCATCTGTTTGGTTAATGTAATCTTCCGGCTTTGTCATATTTGTTAAATCACTTCGGGTATCTCTAAATAACAATTAAATGGGTAACGCAAACTCAAACATAACCTAGAATATTTTTCTGTTTTAAGGAGATGCATAAACTTTTTACCCAATTCATAATCCAAATCACCGCCATAATCTTCGAAAAACATTTTCATGCCTTTCTGGGAAGGATTATGGAAAGTAACGACGCAGGCAACATTTTCCCGGAATGGTTTTGCTATTGAAGTTAATTGCTGGGTTAGAACCCAAACTGATAATCCGTGATGCCTTCCGGAGAAAGCTAAATCTATAAACTTATTTGATCTTTTCTTCAGATCATTTGAAACAGCGCAATCATCCAAAATTATTAAAGTATTTGTTCCGGAGAATAAAGTTTGACAATCATTTAACAATTCATTAATCTCATCCTGATTACTTGAATCCGGTGATAATACATAGAAATTTTTATCTCCCCGAGCGAAATTATGATAAGTTTTATTTTTAGAATAGGTCGGACAAATTAACACAATATATTCAAAAACTTTTCGGAATGGCCCGCGGAGCTGATCAATTAAATACTTTGTTTTTCCGCAATTTGTGGGTCCTGTTATTATACAATGGAATGGGATTTTATCTCGTAAATCTTCCATAATTTTTTGTATCATAACATTATGTTTTTAGATTTTCAGTACTTAATTGATCTCAAACCTGAATTCATAATCTCCATCATTGCGTCAGCCACAACAAACATATGACAAGTTATTGTACCAGATCCGCTTTGTTTTCTTTTAATTTCTATTTTTACGCCGTCATGCGTATTATTTAGAGCAAGTCCGCCGCCGTGAATACCATTATCTGGATGAGTTCTAGTATCTACCCAAAGCGCAAACTTATCCGCGTAAAATTCTTTTTCTTTCAATGAAAATTGACCACCCGTTGGTCGGAATCTTTTCTTCACGGATTCCCAAAGATCGGATGGAATCATTCCTCTAGAGTATATTCTATTTGGAACGCCATCAACATCAATTTCAACGGAAGATATTCCCGGATTATAAAAATTTTCTGAATCCCTTGCTCCTGCGGCTTGAGGAGCTAAAAACAAAAACAATATTCCCGTCATTGATCTTCTCGGTAAATTAATATGCTGATTAATAACCCCGTCACCGCCAATGGAAAATGTAAAAGTTTTGTGTAAGGTAACATTTTCGTAAAAGAATCCTTTTCCAACTTGATAAGCTGCCTGGGCTTCGCGAGCCAAGTATTCGCTAGAAATTGAAGAATATTCTAACTCTAGGTTTTTGATTGAATATGATGGTGCTTTGGTTGTATCAGAATAAATAAGAATATTAGTGACCGGAGCAAGAGTAATCTCAAATATAAGATGATTTTCCAACGCTTTTGGGTAAAAAACCCCATGATCGTTTAGAATAGGATGATTTATCGGTATTCTATACTTTGTTCCATGTACGTTGGCGAGGGCAACTTCCTTTACGTCTTGTGTTTTCGCATCTCCGGATTTTGTTCTAAGTTTTCTAATATTTTGCGAAGAAATACCCTGTTTTAATCTATCTTCGCGCTCTTCTTCGGACAAGAATAAATCATGATATGTTTGAAAAAGATCATATCCTTGAGTATCTTGCAATGTTTCTCCTCCAAAAAGAACTTTTAGTCTGGTTACAAGATTACGGCCCACATTATTCACAACTGTGTTATTCGCATGGCCCTCGACATCTAAATCAAATAGAAGAGATACACTTCCGGGCACAATCACCAAATTCTCGGCGAGTTTTGGAATATTTATATATAATGTTTCTCCCGGGCTGGCTGAGGATGGATTTAGAGTAATTCTATTCAGGGTTGATTCTGCTTTCAAACCAAATGGTTCTTTTGGAATTCTGTTTGGGTTAATTTTTTCAGACGTCATTGTAAATTTATAAGATACTTTGGTTAATCTTTAAACCTGTGTTGTCCTATTTTCTAACTTGGAAATATGTTTTAATAAACCCTCTCTTGCGTCTGGAATTAAAATCATAATATTAAAAATCTTATCGCCATCTTCCATATACAGAATTTTTTTTCTAATGATTTTTTTCATGAGATTAATTTGGTATTCGGTAAATTTTATTTCTTCTTCCTCAGCTACCATTTGATTTATAAGGTAATTGTTTATTTTTAAATGATGACAAAAATATATTATTCGGCTGAAGGGTATTGGAAAGGATATGCCGCGATTCCAAAATTAGCAGAGAAAGCGAAAGTAAGTGAAAATGAAGCAAAACGGTGGTTAGAGAAACAAGCAATATGGCAAATCTATCTACCCGCCCCTAAATATATACCTAGACCGCACTGGACCGTGGATAAGCCAAATCAGATTCACCAAGCGGATTTATTATTTTTACCGCACGATAAGATTGGAAGAAAAACATATAAATATGCGTTAGTTGTGGTTGATATCGCCTCGAGATATAAAGATGCTGAGCCATTAACCTCAAAAGAAAGTCGAGAGATATCAGAAGCTTTTACAAAAATATATTCTAGAAGATTAAAATATCCCAAAACATTAATGGTTGATCCTGGGAAAGAATTTATGGGCGAAGTTAGTAAACTCATGAATTACCATAATGTGAAGGTACAAAGAAGTGAAGCTGGTAATCATAGAGCACAAGCATTTGTGGAAAACGCAAATAGAATATTAGGAGAAAGATTATTTAGTCATCAATATGCGCAGGAAATGATTAGTGATGATCGGTCAAGGGTATGGGTGAAAAGATTACCGGCTATTCTAAAAACTTTGAATAATACGAAAAAGAGAATAACCGGTAAAGAGCCCAATGAGGCTATAAAAATGAAAGAGGTGAATATTGAAACTAAAAATTACAAACGCGCGGTGGGGCTTGATGAGGTTAGACTACCAACCGAAGTTAGGGTTAGATATTTATTAGCTCCGGGTGAACTTGAAGGAGGAGAAAGAAGAAGAGCCACAGATCCCATTTGGAGCATAAAAGTTTATTATATTTCTGGAAGTAGAATTTCTCCTAATCAACCGATTTTGTATTTTTTGGAAGACGGCCCAAGGCGCGGTTTTGTGCGTGAAGAATTAAAGGTTATTCCGGATGATACTGAGTTACCCCCTAATTCTGTTCTAATATAATGGTTTTGTGTGAATTCCATCCTCATAAACCCATCTTTTATCATAATATGCGTTCAATCCCTTTTTAATTTGTGTATATGTCACAATTTGGTTATCATTGATTCTAAATCCTGTATTTTGTGACATATCAATTGACCCTTTCAAAGCTGACATGTATCTATCCCAGTTCATTTCGTTTTGTCTATGAATTGTACCTTTGCAACTATACTTTGCCTTTCCTTTCTCATCCTCCGCGTAATAACATTTTGATGAAAGAGCAATCATTCTAATACCGTCAAACTCTTTTTTGAACAAACCCGGAGTCTTGTCATGATATTTAGAAGTTGATAGGAATTTTTCTTTTCCGCCGGTAAAGTATTCTTCTCTCATTTCGGGTTTTATAATATCATCCAAATTTTCAGACGAGATTGCCATGTACATTGAATCTGTGTCCATTTGAATCAGCTCAAAATCCTTTCTATCTACGTATTTATCTAGAAAATCGTAATAGAATTCCAGCATTCTTAATTTTGCTAACTGATACACCGCGATGCCGCATTGATAGGGTCTGTCTATTTTTATTAATCTTTTTCGTTTTACTATTTCATATGTGTCATTTATTTCATTAAGATCCTCAAAAAACGCAGATCTTAGGGCTTTTTCAACCTCTTCCTCATCCTGAGTATACCTTGTGATATTATGTTTTTCTTTATCTTCTATCATTTTTCCGTAGAAAGAATTTCCCCTAAGTTTATTCGTGTCGGCTAATTCTTTACAACCTTTGTACTTTGGTTTTAACTTTTCGATCAATACTTTGATATCTTTATTTTCCTCAATAACTTTAAATATTTCAGGAAATTGGTTTAATTCATTGGTAATTTTCACTACATCGTCAATCTTGTTTTCATCAAAGGCTTTACTTAGTTTTTCCAATAAAACCTCAATATCTCCATCTCTTCTTGCATCTGCCACCTCTTTTGGGAAAAATCCAAAGGGCCTTCCCGATTCATACTTTAAAATATTATGGATGGCGGTAATCTCCAAACCATGATTAAGATACCATTTTATCATAGGGGTATATAAAAATATCTTTTTTGCCTTGGTAACACCAAGTAATTTTTTATTATCTTTGAGATGTTTTCTACCTGTCGCTGTTTGATATTCTTTCATATTCTCTGGTACTAAATATTCAGGAACGGAGTCTACAATAAATAAGGGGGAGAACTCTTCAAACTTTTCTTTTAGGTGATCAGGTACATGGATATCAACTTGACAAAACCCGAAAAGATTTCCAGCAAGAATATCTTTACAAATCTTCTTTATAAATTTAGGATCCGATGGATTTTCAACCTCAATGCATTTTTCTTTTCCGCATGGCATTTCTTGTCCAGAACAGGATAGATATAAACCATTTGCGTCATACCCAACAATTCGCACGCAATTTTTCGGAATTTTATATTTATGGGGGCGAATCTTTGTTTCTTCCTTTTCTGCATATCGTGTAAAAATAATACTAGGGCCTCCAACCATACCCGTTTTCAATAATTTATAACTCTTGTTTTTGTCGCATATTTTACAATCTTTCTTTATTTTGTAGCATTTTTTGCAAAACTTTTCTTTACAAGATTCACCGCAACTATGGGCACAATATTGCCCTGGGGCGTACAATTCCGGATCTCCTTTCTTCTTCATTTTTTGGTATTTATTTAGAACAGCCCTCATTGATACGCCCGGAATGGAAACGGCATCTTTTAATATATCAATTTCGTCTGGATAATATAATCGCCTTGTTTTTTCAAGGGCTTCCAGAAAGGGGATAACATCATTCAAATTATACTCTTTCAACCAATCTAACATTGTAACACAACCCCTCTTTTTGAATTCGAACAAATATTCTTCATATTCTTCTTTGGAAATGTTTTTCTTTTTCAAGGAAGAGTAAAAATCTTCATATTTCACGGGCCCAACTAAGGAAAGCTTATCATAACCATCCAATTTTTCATAAGGTAGAACAAGTTTTTGGGCTTCACAGTTGTTTGCTTTGCACCACTTATCAAAAGAAACCCCAGGCGCAAGGTAGGACATTATATCCAAGAATTTGAAATTCGGTGTTGTTAAAAACATATACCTATTCTGTTTCTTTGCAATAAAAATATCCTTTGTTCTATCGGTCATGTGTTTTATAAAATGCCTTTTAATCAAATTGATGTCATATTTTCCACTATTAAATCCCAAAACAGGCACTTGATTGCACCATTCTTCATACTTTTGCAAGACATTTTTTTGCAAGGAATCTTGATCAGGAAGCGGGTATTCTTCTCTAACCTTTTCGACAATAATTTTTCTTATTTCCTCCAATTTTTCTACGAATTCTTTTATAAGGAGATCAGGATTTTGGTTGTAAAGGAAAACAGGTTTTTTTGTTAAATTATCGATTAGTGCAACACTAACTGGAATATGGGTATGGGTTAAAATTAAATCATCGGTAATCTGTTTATCTTCCTTTTGTAATATTCCCTCATAATCGTAATTAATAAAATAGGGGTATGGGTAAAATTTCTTTTTGAACCATATTTTGGGTAATTCAGGATTTTCACACTCCCAAACCGATACTAAATTATAACCCAAGCTTTTTATCATATTCTCTCTTTCAATAGTTTCATTATATTTAATTTTGTCGGTTTCTGAACACGGACACCCATGCCATTTACAACCATAAAACTCAAAAACGGTTTTTGTCTCGGGTTCGTATCCATCAAACAAAATCTCATTCCCCTCTTCATCCTTATAACACCTTTCGCCACCATGACCACAAAGCGCATGATGAATATGTTTACCCATAATTCTAGATTGGTTTTCTATCCACCTACACGCTTTATAACTAAATTGGGTTTTACCCCCATAAAAAACATTGTCAGATTCATTCCTAATGTATTTTATCTTTTCTCCTGTGCATAATATTTTTGTCTTTCCTCCTGTGCATGTTTCATTGGTAAAATGCCTTTTTAAATGTTCGTGCCAGGAAAATTTTTGATTACATCCTTGGCATACCCAATTTTGGGCAAGAAGGTCTAGATTCTTGATGAAAAAACCATGATTATTATAAAGTCCCAAATTTAAAGTTGGTACATTGTCTCTGAAATTATTTTTCCCAAACACCAGTTTCCAAACTTTAAAATTTGAAATATCTTTCTGCTCGTAAGCCCGGATGTTTATGGAGAAAACCTTTGAAATTTTCTCAAAATCAACCAATTTTGTTGATCTAACATCTTCTCTTTTTAGTTTTTTGTTGCCGTAAAAAGTTCTAGCTAAATTTAGGGCTTTTTTCTCTATGCGTTTTTCGGGGGGTTTTTGTTTACCAGAATTGATATTCATAAGAATAGCCAAACACCTCCATACACAGAGATTATCATCTTTATCATCTACGGAATAAATACATCTTTTCTTTCGTAATTCATCTGGTAATCTTCCGCACCCAACTAAAGGTTGTCTAGTATTAATAACTTTTATTTGTACTTCTCCAAACTCAACTCCGCCCTCATTAACACCCGGTTTATTAATTTTCTTTTCTGGAGGTAAATATGCTCTCATCCAAGCATCTCCTTCTAAACTCAATCTCTCGCCCTCACATCTCTCTATATATTTTTTTATTTCTGAAAGTGAGTTAAAAGTTCCTCCGCTTCTAAATGTATGCGCATGATAAGCTATTTCACCATTTCCCCTTTGGATCAAAGCAGTAAAACTGAAAACAATTCTTACCCCCATTTCTATTTGGGGTACCAATTCATTATAAATTGTTTCTGTCAAATCATTATTTAGATCTCTCGTAATCCTGAAAATATTTCCATTTATTTCTTCGATATTACGAATTGGCGGAGGATTTGTTGAAAATATTTTGAGGATTATTGTTCTTCTCCTTTTAATTTTCTCCTTCAATTCATCTCTCACACTATCAGATATGGATACTTTTCTTTTAGTTTGGGTTTTAGTGATGGTATTGTTAATTTTTATTATATTTTCATTTGTTAATTCTTCAAGCATTTTGAGAAACTTATCTTTATCCATTACCTCAAATGAATAATTCCCCCAATCGAAATTTTGTCTTGATCTTTTATTGGGTTTTATAAAAGTAGGTGCTAATTTCCTTTTAGGTTTTGCGCCTTCTTTTTTATAATTTCTTTCATTGCGAGTTTCAAAAACAAGTTCTGGTCTATTACCTAAAGCGGAAATGAGTTGATTTCTGCTCATGGTTTTATAATCTTTAATACCAAAATCTCTTGCTACATTTTTTAATTGTCTATCAGTAAGTATTTCCGTCGCGTTAATTCTTAAACCGGGAATATTATTCAAGGCCTCGATAAGTTGAGACCTAATCATTAAGTAGGGTTTTGTAACGCCATTTTCCTTGGCTATTTTTTTTAGTTGGTCAACATTTAATTTATCCATAGTTGCTCTATATGATTATTTCTTTCTAATTCTTTAGCCTGTTTTTTTTCGATAAAATCAATTTTTTTGAAATCTTTACCCCTCACCTATTCATTTACATCCCCCATCCTTAAATCAATTCTTGAAATATCCATTAACCTAAAAATGACTAGGGGACCCCCCACTTAACCTAAAAACGGACTTATAACTTGTCCCATATAGTAGTCCAAATCATTACTGAATTGGCAAGAAATAAATTAGCACTCTCCAATTTCACTTTTCCCTGACTTCTCCCTTTCCCTTACTCGAAATGAAATTCGCTGACTTTTCCCTGACCTTGAAAATTTTATTTTTCCCTTACTATTTCCTGACCTGTGGCAATCATGCTAGTGCAGTTAATTGTCCATGCAGTTAGTGTGGAAAATCATGATTGAAAGCATAAGGCATTTAGGAAACTTCAAAGACTTGTTATTATATTACAAAAGAGAAATATAAAAAGTGAAATGCTCACAATCTTATATCCTAAAATGGTGTAAAAATTGCTTCTCTAAGAACACCCTATCTCTGAAACCATGTAAAGGGCTTGGTCTGTTCGTTTCCTCTTGTGGTGATAGGGAGAGTGTTCCAGAGGCGTGTAGCAGAAACCGAGAAAGTGCGCCCCCCTCCAGTCCCCCTTTTGTGTTTCGGGCAGCGTAGACTAAAATCAGCGTAGCGCGTGCTTCTTTTGTTTACATGACTATTAATAATTAGTTGCTCACTTAAGAAGAGAGGTATACATTTCCATGGATACGCCTATCCACTATGGCACATTTGTTGATTTTATATTGTTCGTATCCAGGAATCCATCCATCTACTTCTGAGACGAAAAATGCAGCCTTGGCCTTTAAACGTGGAGGCAGTGCAATGTCATGCACTTCCCTTCAGTCGAGGGCCGTAGTTGCGGCCAGAAAACACTCTGCTGTTCAACTTTAGTGACAAAAAGAGATTCTCGTCACTAAGTAATCGATTTTGATGTTTCGTTACGGGTCTTAAGCTATAAAAAATGTAAGGCGAGTAACATAAAGCGGGAGCTCATGAAGAGCAGTCCGCTCGCCATGCTTGCGAACCTCTAGCCTCTGAATGTCTTTTGCACGAACCAGTGCAAAAGTTTTTGGAACGTGGAGAATTTTGTGGGAAACTTGCTGTTGACCGTTTACATACGGGAACCGCAGCCTGAAGGACTTCTATTGCGATAACTGTTGCAACTTACAGGGTTAGGGCCAAAGCGACTATAGCTCCCACTGCTGTCGTAAAAGGTTTTTCCTCGTTTCCCTCAAACCGCAAACGGCAAAAGGTCACGTGACTCCAATCTTGCCGTCGCTTTTGACGTTTGAGGTTCAGGTTTCAACTTCGCGGACGGTGTCTAGAGGTAACTGAATTACGGCAGGGTTTTTCGCTGGTTTTACGAACTAAAGTTTCCGAGGCGGCCAATTTCGATCTGGTACAAGCATGGTCCGACCTGTTTGGTTTTACCAACAGATTTGACTGTCCATATGGATTTCGAGCTTAATCCTGGTCCCTTACAGAAGAAACCAATTTATTTGTTGACCTGTCTACCTATGATTTCTGTAATATCTGGCATGGTCTCGCGTACAAGTGATAAACGGTTGTCCACGAATTATGCTGACACCCGCCATGTTGGATTTTGGACCATCGACTTTCTTATTGGCCTTGTTCATTGCCGTTATCGTCGACCTACAGGATGTGCCGCGCGGGCCGCCGAGTTAAGGTAGTAGATACCCGCAGATTTGTAAAAAATTGACCATTTCCAAAATTAAGGTTTATGCATGTCAAGACCCTCTCTAATGCTTCTATTTTCTACTTCTGGGCTTATTTTTTACTTATTTTAAAATGCGCGCCCTTACAATTGCTTGATTTGAAGGGCTCTCTAATGTTTATTTTTTGTTTATTTTCCGTTTCCATGGTAACCGCGCTTGATTAGCGTTGTTTTTCGCCGTTTTTTCCACGAAGACAGCACCCCAGAGCCTGCAATGAGCTCCGAATCGCCAGAAAGATGCCTGGCACTTTTGTCATACCGTGGGAGCCTGGTAACTAGTGTCTGGCGAAACAAAAATGCATTTGCGACATTTCGAAACTGCGAAGTTACTTCAGAGCTTGTCTCACGTCTTTAACCGTAATATTTCTTTGTTTCTGGTTGAAACCTTCATTTGAAAATGCCGAGAACTAAATTTAGGTCGCTACGCCGATCTGTTTCGCGTGGAGAGCGTTCAAGGAAGCCCAAAGAAGAACCAGGTTCGAGTGCAGATGTTCCTTCGGCGAAGAAGATTCGTCTCGATATCGATGAAAGCGCTTCTCCGGTGACAAGCAAGGAGTCTCTCTCCAATAAAAAGCCGAGTGGATACCGCTTTCAGGATGTCAGCATTCTACGGAAAGTACTTGTGGACTGTGCTGTTTGTAAGGAGTGCTTGAAGGGCAATCTTCAGTTGTTTGAGAGGCCTTCTGGTTGTGGTTTGGCGAGAATGCTTGTTTTGCAATGTGCAAACAATTCATGCCGTGCTCTGACAGAACTTCCCACTTCAGAGAAGATTGTTCATGGAAAAGCCCGATTCTTTGACATTAACAGGAGGTCGGCATTGGCCATGCGAATCATCGGAGGAGGCAGAGCCAGTTTAACGAAATTCTGCGCAGTTATGAACATACCAGGACCGGTAGCAAAGAAGTCTTTTGCTACCCACGTGAAAGCAATTGCTCGAGTGTCTCGGCAGGTAGTGGAAGCTGAAATGCAGAAGGCTGTGAAGGAAGTTCGCGTCATAAACAAAGCTGAGGAAGACGAAATCGCTGATGTGGCTGTCTCTTGCGATGGTACCTGGGCCAGGAGAGGTTTCCAGTCTTTGTATGGCATGGTTTCGGCAATTAGTGTACAAACAGGAAAGGTTGTTGACATTGAAATGAAAAGTAAAGTGTGTTACAAGTGTCGTGCAAAGAGCAACCTTGATGTAAACTCTCAGGAGTACATTGATTGGATTGCAGCACATGGGCCCAAATGCACACGTACCTTTGACAAGTCATCAAAAGCCATGGAGGCCAAAGGTGCTGTAGACATGTGGAACAGGTCAGTTGAGAAGAACAGTTTGCGGTATGTTGACTTTGTAGGCGATGGTGACTGCTCTTCTCATCGTGATGTGGTCAAAGCTAAGCCTTACGGAGACGAAGTCATTGTTCGAAAGGTGGAATGTGTTGGCCATATTAAAAAAAGAATGGGAGGAAGGCTGAGAAGGAAAAAGAAAGACATGAAAGGGAAAAAACTCTCTGATGGAAAGACAGTTGGTGGGCGTAACCGCCTAACTGACAACTTGATTGACAGTTTCCAACGCTACTATGGAAAGGCCTTGCGGCAAAATAAAGGCAACCTGGCAAATATGCAGAAAGCTGTGAAAGCTATTTGGCATCATTATGCATCGACTGATGAGAACCAAATGCATGAGTACTGCCCCGAAGGAACTGATTCCTGGTGCAAATGGCAAAAGGACCAGGCCAATGGAACAAACTCCTTCAAACCAAAAAATGTTGTCCCGGCAGTGATGCAGGAGATCTTGCCAACATTTGAGGCTTTGTGGGATGCCAATCTTCTTCAAAGTGTTTTGGAAGGCTTGTCTCAAAACAACAATGAGGCACTAAACCACCTTGTGTGGGACATTAGTCCTAAAGAAAAATTTGCTGGTCCTGAGACAGTTGAGACAGCTTGCGCTCTTGCTGTTTGCTTGTTCAATGGTGGTGCAAAAACCCTGCAAAGTGTGCTCAAAGGGCTCCATCTGGAAACTGGAGAGCACTGCAGGTCTGGTTTCACCACCATTGATCAGCAAAGACTATATGCTGCAGGAGAGAAGGCTCTGGATGCAACAAAGGTTCACCGCCAGATTCGCCGAAGCCAGCGAAAGAGCCGGAATGAGCAGAATGAAGAGCGAGAGGGCCCAACCTATGAGCCTGGAGCATTTGGACTTTGAATTTCTCTTTTGAGGAACTTTCCAGAAACTATTTATGATTATTTTAGTGAGTTTTACCTGGTTAATATGCCGTAAAATGGCTTTGTTTCTCAAAAAAGTGGAAATTTTATGTATAGAAAAAGTTAGCGTTTTTTACTATAATGCTGTATTGGGGCAGGTCGGTTGAGAAAACAAATTGTTCAATTTTCATGAAATTTGGTGACCTTATGTTTTTTTAGGTGTAGAATGCAATGATGTGGTTTTTGAAGCCATGAGACTAAAACTTGGCTCAGTAAAAGCATGCCAACATGAAGAAAAAATATTTTTCAACTTTGATCGTTGCCATGGAAACATCACCCCCCCAGACCTTTATGAAAAGTAGATCATTGCATTCTACAATGCTTTTTGTATCTCCTTGCCAATTTTGGCTGTGATCAGACTGATTTTGAAGGAGATTGACCTGCCCCAAAATTATAGGTATCTCACAGCGGGTACCCAAGTACACACCCCTCCATGCCAAGAAGTGCGCAATGACACTTGGCGAAAATATGTTCCAATGGTAGTTGAAACAATGTACTTTTGACCCATTATGAGTTTTTGTTCAATATCTGTACTTATCATGGAACACTCCTTAAAACAAATTTCACAAAATTGTGTCGTTTTTGCGGGTATCTACTACCTTAAAGAAAGGAGAGCTAGAAACATTCACAGAATTGAATCCCTGGTTTCTTGTCCACGCGTTAGCCGAGGAAGCGATAATTTGCATAAAGGATCTATTTCAAATAACCTCTGCGTCGTTACACCTGCGAATGTAAACAATCACTTATATTCTAACGTTACTTCGACTAACTCCTCTCTTCATACAAATTTGTTTGCCAATCCACGTTCAACTTTCCTAAACTTTGCGATCTTCAATTCTAGATCCGTTAGAAACAAGATCGAGAGCATTATTGACTACGTCGTAGAAAATGACATTGGCCTTTGCACCGTTACCGAGACCTGGTTAAATGACGCTGATTCCGTCAGTATTGCTCTGTTATCTGTGGCTGGTTATTTCTTCAAGAATTTTTCTCGACAATCGCAAAACCGAGGTGGTGGAACTGGGATTCTGTTCCGAGACTCTGTCAACGTTTCATTAGTCGATGGGAAGGGAAACAAGTCTTTCGAATATTCTGAGTGGATTGTTAAAGTGCATGATCGCTCAATAAGACATATCATAGTGTATCGACCTCCATATTCTTCGTTACATCCGGTTTCTGCCTCTGTTTTCTTTGGTGAATTCTCTCAATTTTTAGAGAATGTTGTTATGTGCTCCGAGGTTCTTGTTATCTCTGGAGACTTCAACTTTCATTTAGATGACCTCCGTGACAATGACACCAAGAAATTTATGGATTTACTGGAAACGTTTAGTCTTTCGCAACGCGTATCCGGCCCAACCCATCTATCGGGTCATACCTTGGATCTAATTATTACTCGTTCGTCGGATGATGTTGTTCTTGCTTCTCCTAAAGCCACTTTTCCCATCTCTGATCATTTTATTATTCAGTGCCCTATTGGTTTCCCGCGACCAGCTTTATCGTGCAAAGAATTTACTTTTCGTAAACTCAAAAATATTGATATTGCCGAATTCTCAGCTGATATTGCCTCTTCTATGCTTTGTGCAAGCGTACACTGGGATAACATTGATGCACTCTCCGACTGCTTTAACACTACCCTTAATGACATTTTGGACAAGTATGCCCCGCTTAAGACAAGGATTATAAAAAATCGTCCAAAGATCCCGTGGTTTAATGATGATATTAAACAACTCAAGCGTAAACGTCGTCGTCTTGAAAAGAAAGCCTTGAAAACTGACCTCCCTGGAGACTGGAATAATTATCATAGAGTTCGTAATCAGTACTCTGCATCTCTTAAATCTGCACATGTGAATTATTACTCAAACCTAATTGATCAGTGTGCGGGTGACTCTCGCAAGCTATTTCGTGTGGTTAATTCTTTGTCCAGGGAACCACTTGAGATGGCTCTTCCAGAGCACGATGATCCCACTAAGCTTGCAAACGAATTTGGCACCTTTTTCCTCAAAAATCTTGACAAGTTTCAAGTTCAAGTGCCTCGACTTGTTTCTGTCACTCCGAAGGAGAATCTGGAGAATTTTTGTTCGTTATCCATAGGAGAGGTGTGTAAGATTGTTCGAGAATCTTCTAACAGGGGCACCCAACGAATGATTTCGGTAAAATATCTGTTCGAATGTAAGGTCGCCTAAATTTTTCGGAAAATTTCTCCTCAAGGGAAAGAACACGTTGTCTTGATTTTCGGAAAAAAAAATTGCCCTAGAATTTGCGTAATTTAGGTGGTCGAGAAAAAGTTGTCCAAGACTTTTCGTAAATAGATAGTCAACAGAAAGTTACCCTAGAATTTTCGTTCGAGTTACAACTCGCAATTTTTGGACGTCGTCCGCAAGTTAGGGATGTATAACGCATGGGTGCAGAAAATGGAAGCAAGATTTATCTGAGAAGGCAGTCCAAATTCACCAAATCAGAACGTCTTTGTTTAACGTTGTACTCTCGTACTGACTTGAACGACCTGGTAAGCTTAATTCTCACAGTCTTAATGCTGTTGACCGACCATTCCGACGCGATAAAACTTAGGTCATCCTCATATTTTTTTTTTTTCGTTTAGCGTCGAATGCGTTTTCTGATATTGGGTCGGTCGGTCGGATTGAAAAAAAAGAAAGTTAAAAAAAAAGTCATAAGAATTATTTTAAGTGAAAAATGGTCCAACTACGTACTGAGTTACTTTTTTTTAAATGCCAAAAATTTGGGTCGGTCGGACGACGCTAAACGGAGAAAAAAATAGGATGGCCTTAACGCTTATGGATAAGCTGGATATGTTTATACTAGATTTGTTTTCTCCTTGTTTAAAACGCTTTTCCGCGATCAAATTAAAAACTGGAAATTTTATCGGTTTCAAACATGTATAGGTAATAATAATAAACATTCACCTTACATCTAACTGATCTAAGTGATCTGAATGCTTTATATATTTTTCTAAGTTATGGAAGATATGGTCGACGGTAATGTCGGCTTGTTTGTCTCTGTTCAGTAGCATGTGATTTCTTCCCCTAATACTTTCGAATAAAAAAGTTACTCCCCTGCAATCTTCGGATGCGCGTTACGGTTTGCCTAAAATTTTCGGAATCTTTTCATAGACGCAAGCTTTTACAAAAAAGGTCTCCTAAAAATTTCTAACGACAGCAATGCTAGCACGAGTCCTTCATTTTTCCAACAGACCTATAAAGGTAGCTAAAACTTTCGGATGAGCCAAAAAGGCCGCCTAGGATTTTCGAGACGAATACAGTTCCCCTAAGAAATCCGAACAGATAGATAGTTTTTAGGGCAGCTCCAAATTAATGAAACAGGCTTCTAAAGCATAGAAAAATCCATTTAAGGCACTTCTGAGGTATTTGGAAAAATTTGGTCGTTGGGTGCCCCTGTTCTAATGCCTCTTGTCGGTTGGATCCTCTTTCTACATGGCTAGTGAAGTCCTGTCTTGATGTATTAGCGCCCTCTATCACTGAGATGGTTAATCTCTCTCTTCTCAGTATTTCCGTTCCAGAAAATTGGAGAACCGCTGTTGTCATCCCTCTATTGAAAAAATCTGGACTTAATTTGGTCTACAAAAATTTCCGCCCAGTCAGTAATCTTCCATTCATTTCCAAGGTAGTGGAAAAGGCTGCACTTCAACAACTTCTCGTCCACTGTGAGAAAAATGCCCCGCTTCCGTAAGTATCACTCGACAGAGACTGCTCTATTGAAGGTTCAAAACGACATCTTAATGAGTATGGATAATAAGCAAGTGACCCTTTTCGTACTTTTGGACCTAAGTGCTGCTTTTAATACCATTGAACATTGCATTCTTCTCAATATTTTACAACAGGATTTTGGAGTCGTCGGAACTGCTTTAAATTGGTTCGACTCATTTCTGTCTGGTCGCAAACAACGTATACTTGTCGGTGATAAGACTTCTCACGACTTCAATCTGAACTGTGGAGTCCCCCAGGGCAGTTGTATGGGCCCTATTTTATTTACTCTTTACGTCTCCCGTCTCTTTAACATTATTTTACAGCACCTCCCTTCCGTGGCTATGCTGACGACACCCAGATTTACCTTTCCTTCCGACCTTGTTCTATCCATTCGGAATTTAACGCTGTCTCTGTCATTGAAAAGTGCATCGCTGATGTCCGCTCTTGGTTTATTGGTAATCGTCTAATGATCAATGACGCGAAAACTGAATTTCTAATTATTGGTACCAGTCAACAACTTGAAAAAACATCTATTGATTCTGTTATCATTGGCGACACTGTCATTAAACCGTTAGAAAGCGTCCGGAACCTTGGGGCCTGGTTCGATGCTCATATGCGAATGAATGTTCACATTGGCAAGATTTGTAGCAAGGCTTTTCGCGGACTATACAACACAAGACAGATCAGAAAATTCCTTACCGCGCAATCCACAAAGACACTGATCCACGCCTTTGTATCTTCGCACCTTGATTACTGCAATGCACTTCTATTTGGTCTACCTAAATACCAGCTTGATCGTTTACAGAAAGTTCAGAATGCCGCGGCTAGAGTGATTTTTCGGATTGCGAAATTTGATCATATCACACCCGCTCTTATCGACTTACATTGGCTTCCAGTATCGTTTAGAGTTCAGTTTAAATTGCTTCTTCTTGTTTACAAGGCACTACACAACCAAAGTCCTTCCTACATAAAAGATCTTTTATCCCTGAAACCAGCTGTTAATTACGCTCTTCGTTCGTCTGCAAAATCTCTTCTGGTCGTTCCAAAAGTCAACTGCTCTACACTTGGGGATCGGGCCTTTGCTCATGCTGCACCTGTTTTGTGGAACTCGCTGCCATTAACTATAAGAACAAGTAGCAGCCTCGCCATTTTTAAAAAGCAACTGAAAACATTTATTTTTAAGAAAGCTTTTGATTTGTTGGAATAGTTTTAAAGTTTAGCATAGTTGTTGAAATAGTTTTAAAACTTAGTGATTTCTATTTATTCATTTATTTTAACTTAATGTAAAGCGCTTTTTAATATTTTTGTATAGTTCTAGCGCTATACAAGTCTATTATTATTATTATTAAAGCCACGTTCGGGCTTCAAATTCGCTTTCTTTGAAGATCCATCTCGATGACTAGCAGGTTCATCTGATTCAGTCGCGAAATCACAAGAATTACCAGCCGCGTTACTTGGTTGCATCGTCATAAACAAACATGGCCGTCGTTCAGTAATCCATACTACGAAGACATTTGAAGGTCACAATGGTTTTAAAGTTATATCACAGCAGACAATGCAACAGAATTATCATGTTTATTAAAAATCAGAACTCTAGTAATGTATTATGACAAGTAGTGCTGATTTCCAAATCATACTACTACCGTCACATCGGATGCCTTGATAAAACTAGCCCTCAAATCTTAAAGCTAGATTTTGCAAATACGGCGAACGTCGAACGGTAAACTGGTAGCTGGCGTTTGCCGTTTGCGGTTTAAGAGGGAACCCTCAATCTTAAGGTCTCTATTATATTGCAAATCACCCCGCTGTTCGAAGGGCCGTGGGCTCCTTGAACAAGGTAAGGCGCAATTCCATGGAAAATTCCGCCAGTTTCAAGGACACCTTACATGCCCGGTCTGATGCAACTGAAACTGTCACATTGCTTGAAAAATTCTTTCAACGAGTACAAAGCTACCAAAGAAGGTGCAAAAAAAACTGCAATTTGCACTTCCTTTCACAATGGAACTATACAGCAAATTGTCACATGGTATAGGCTGCTCCAAGTATCGCACTTCAGTCAGGCAGTAGAAACATTACTGATAGAAGAACCCCACATGAAATATAAGTGACCATTTAATAAAATGTTGCAAATCAACAAAATCTTTTAAATCCACTATTAAGACGCACCTTTTTAGACATTACTTCGAATTGTAATAATCATTAAGTATTAAGCTTTTTTATGTTACTTAGTTTTGTTTGTCATTCACTGTTGTAAAGCGCTGTTGGTTCAGTAGAGAAACAGCGCCATATAAAATTATTATTATTATTATTATTATTAATATATGACTATTTTAATATTTTCCATTAACATGATTGATATTCTTTACTTACAATTTTAGCAAAAGAAATTGCACAGCTATGAGAGAGAAGTATTGGTAGCTCGAGTCTCAAGCTGTGTATAGTACGCCTTTCGATTGTTTTCCTACATATAAAATTGGGCCGCTTGAGTTTCGAGCCTCGAGGAGGCGTACTGAATGAATGGTTTTATACCAGGTATGTGGCGCTGTCAAGCTCGAGGCCTTCCAAGTCTTTGAAGTTTGTTTTTGAGATTTCAAGGACAATGAATAGCCGAATTTTACTGTAAAATAAATCCTCGTTACAGAGACTGCTGTTAATTCTTTAATTGTCCGTTAAATTCAATTTATACTCCTTGCATTGTTTCACTCCACGTTTCTTGTCAGCGCCATTTACTGTGAAAGTTTGACCTTAATTCTTCGAGAACCAAAGTAAAATTCTTCACAAGAAACGCGTTGTCAAATATCTAATCAAATCAAACCGAATTATGCAACAGGATACATGTCTTTTAACATGTTGTATAAGTACGTGAGCAGACATGGATACTAAACTTTTTCGCTAACAGGGTGGAAGGGGGCCAAAAACAAAATTTCGCATGATTAAAGCAAAAAACTATATGCGCCATCCACATTCCGAGATTTTTTCGTCCATTCTCAGCCGAGAAGATTGGTTTAAAACTGGAGCCTATTCGGTTCGGTGTCCTTAACAATTTCTCTCAATTCGACTTTGGATTGGAAAGGCGCTCAATTTGTTTTAAATTCCCGGATGTGAAGTTTGTTATCTGCCATTCAGGAACGTACCCTTCGCATTCTGAATCCATGAAAAATAATTTGTTTCTTTTTTTTCCGGAACTAAAGAGTCTTAACAGGATGAGAAGCTTGATGGACTGGTCAGCGCTGAACATCTGTACTATCATTGATAACGTTACATAGCCAATCAGAAACATAAATGATGTCTTATTATAAAAACATAACTTAAATATTCATTAACTTGATGAGGTAATTCAATTACTTTTAATCTGTATTCATGATACTTTCCTCTGATAATTATCATTTAACTTGCAGGTTTATGAAGCAGCATTCAAATTATTACCCAACTTAATTGTGTAATAAGCTCACTGCACCTTGCTGAATCTGTGTTTTCACGACTTCACTTCGGTGAGACTTGAACAAAGTTAAGTTCGCAAGGAACTTAACTTTGTTTGAGTTGAGAAAAACTGAGCATATCTTAACCTTTTATACAACTGTTGTTCCCAAAGAAAAATAAAGAAAAATGACATCCACTCAAGAGTATACTGTGCTTTTAAAGGGACATACGGGTTTTCTTTTTTTTTTTTTTCTTTTTTTTTTGGCTACTTGCGAATTGTGACTTGCCACTTGAGTGAGGCCCAAAAAGCATTGTCCATTCTCTTGCACAGGATTTTAACGATGTCCTGTGCGTTATTTCCTGCGGGTGTTTTGTTGTTCACACCCTACTAGGAATGTGACTTGTACTGTCAAGATGTAGTGTAAAATACGTTCCTCTAATGTATCTTGTAGTTTTGTCCTGATGAAGTCTCACTAGCCGACGAAACTGGTCGATTTATAAACTCAGCTGTACAAGACAAGTTGGAATGTGCTGCCCACTAGTTCTCCTATAAAAAAGCATAACGAACTGTTGTGTAGTCACGTGGCAAGTTTAAAAGAGCAAAGCGCAAGTCGCAGGTAGCCAAAAAAAGGAGGAAACCAATATGTCCCTTCAAAAGCACCGTAAGAGTGGATTGGAAACGGATTTTTTTACAACAAATATAAAAGCCGTTCTAAAAGCCACCTATAGATGTTTTGACGTTCGCCTCAGACCTTAGCCGCTTTCTGCAATTACGTCACTATAAAATCTCACTTTTCGAAAACCGCGAAAAGCCATCATAAAAAGATGAAGCGCATTAATATTTTACAAAACTGGGCTTCAAACACGTCCTTCAGAGAAAGGTTGAAGGGTACGGAAGTCTTTCGTTTCAAAAATACAGCGTCAGCATTTACTCCAGAAACCAACTCGAGAAAATACAAGCTAGACTTCTGCATCAGTGGCTCAAATTTAGAGCAAAATGATCACATTACGATGTGTGTGGTTTCATGGAGAAAGTAGGCCGATTAGGTTGGGGAAACGTTACAAACACGCGTGAGCGGGACTTAAACCCATGGTCTTGGGGTTGTCTTACTATCCGCGTAGTTTATCAAGCTTCGCAGCGGCACAAACTGATTTACGCACACTCAGAACAGCGTTGTAATCCATTTTCGTTACATGAAGTGCATCTTAGCACGCTTATTTCACGTGAGATTCTGGTTTTCCTTGATCGCTTGCTACCACAGCACTGCAAGCAGTTCACATAACGGAATCCACCACACATCGGACACACTGCAGAACTCCTCTTCTAATTAAAACAAGCAAACGAACAAACAAAACAATGAAACACGTGACAAATCGAAAACACTCCCTCAAAACATCGAGCTCATCATACTCAATCTTAAAATAGTGAATAACTCGACCTCAGTATCTATTGAGCAATCTTCTTTCCATTAAACGGAGTAGTTAAACCTTATACATAACTATTACACGAAAAGCTGTTTTTTTTCCGCGAATATGGATAAAATACCATAACTCTCACTCGCCAAACATATACTATTCTGTGATGTATTAATACATCGATTCCTGGCGTTCCCTTCCATTAGTTCTTGGTATCAACTTATCAAAAAACGTCGGTCTTATTCTAGAGAAGGTTAAACTTTGTACTACAATATGAAGCGGAAATCTATGGAAAAGTAATTTTGTCGAGACGTTGGTATTTTAGCCTCGGTGTTTCTGGAAGTTTTAAACAACTCTGCAAACTAACTTAACATTTGGTGGGAAATAAGGAGACGGAACAAGCTGACCTCGACAATTAAAATGGAGGAACTAGACGTGTCAAGAACTTTTGATTTTTCTCTACTACCAATGTGCTTAAACTTATTCATACAGTTTCATTTTTCTCTTTTTCGTAATTACCATTTTCGTTATATTTTAGTGTCAACAGACTGTACTCACCTCGAATTTTTCCAGTAATGTTTTAAGTTCACCAGTCTCGTTTAGATGTTCCAGCTCCTTGACGCCCTAAAGAAAAAGTACAATCTTTTGTTATGAACCACTGTGTGGCAACCGTTCCAGAGGCTGGCTTTCTGCTTTAGTTGAATGGCGCATGGCGAAAAGTTGGGCTGGAAAATTCTCTAAAATCTGTTATCAGTCCAAGTTCGAAAAATGGTAGGGCATCACAAAGTTAAGCGGATTGTAGAGGAGTTCAGTGATCCTGCGTAAACTTGTGAGGAAGGCGGACTTGATATCGTAGGGTACACACTGATAGTACACACTTATTCATGATATTAGGAGAGACATTGGCCTCAGTCAGACGAAACTGAAGATGTCACCGAAGCAACTAATGCCAATTGCAATGAAATCTAGCCTGAAAAGAGAACGATTTCAATAAATTTACACATATGCACAGATATGATAGGGAAAACGGGCAAACGACTTTTTACTGGCTTGGTAATCAGTCAAATACCAAATACCATAGTTTAGCATCGTTACATGCACTGAACATGGCCGTCGCAAAGATGAGCTCGAAAATGAAGGTTCTTGTTACCCAATCTCTATATTGTATTTGAATAAGGGATATATAGGTTCTGATATAGCCCAACTTAAGTGGTTCTCTACAAGATATATATACCATGCGAATATAGGTAAGTTCACTGACGTTGGGGAAACGGGATGACCCATGCAAGAAAGAATAAAAAAAACACGACAGAGAAATCCGCCTCGCTCGAACTTCGCCGTTTCAGAACACGCCAATGAAACCGGACACAAGCCGCTTTGGAAAGAAGTTAAGTTTATTGGTCGTGATAACCACTTGTACACGAGGAAGGTGAAAGAGGCAATTCACATAAGACTGCACCCTAATAAAATCAACAGGGACAACGGAATCGAAATTCCAGAAGCGTGGATTCCGACAATCAAGAAACACTACAACAAACACGGCGAGGCAGCGGACCCCTGAGAAAAACAAAGCAAACAGGTGCAACAGCAGGATCGAAACGCACCAATCAGAGCGGACCACACAGCTACAGAATGGTGAGCCGGAATCAGTCGACCCTATCGCCTGTGTTGACTACTCCTACTTCGATTGATGTTTTCACTTTCGAGAGAGCACTAAATTACAGCAATTTACGGAACAAAACTGCCGAACAACTACACAAAACGTTTACAGGCGCGTAGACAGGATTTTTTTTTCAGGTACGCCAAAGTTGGATATTAATTGTTTGAGGAATATATCCTTTGGTATTTCCTGTTTTTTTTTTTTTTCGTAATTTTTTCCCTACAAAATTTTAGGTACGCCATGGCGTGTTGGTGAACAGGTAGCTACGCGCCTGGTATAAAATAAAATGAAGTGAAAGAGAGAGAGTGACTTGAAAATTACACCGAGTATTTATATTTTTTTTGGACGTAATATTTGCAGAAATGACTTGCGAGAAAGCTACTATAAACAATAACAACTGATTGGCTATTGGAACGAGGTGACAAAGAAAGAGTGAAGATCTAACTAACTGGTGAAAAATGACTGACGATGACAAGTTGGTGACGTTGACATGCAACTACGGTATGTAACATAGCAGAAAGCGGTCGAAACGTCGCGATCAACATCCAGTGTCGTGTGAAAAAAGAAGAATTTGCATTACCATTACAATTTTCACGATGAACAACAACCCCTGATTCCTTAACATGGCCCAACTTACTTTCTAATTACTATGCTGAACTTCCAGCTCAAGTCAGTTTTGGCCGACGATAAACAAACAACGGGAGAATTGCAATATCTGCCATCCCGACACAAGATACTGTCTAATTTCGTTTTCTATACGGACCGCGGTTTCATGGCTGGTATTTCTTAGATAGGCAGCTTTTAAGGACAGATATAATAAAATGTAATCGATAATAATAATAATAATAATAATAATAATAATAGTAATAATAATAATAATAATAATAATAAAGTGTGATACACATAAAGTAATTATAATAACTCCAGTATAAAAATGGTAATATATATAACTACATTTCTATAGCGTACTTTACTTACATTTCGAATTACATGTAAGACGGTAGATAGCATCGATTAAAACGTAACAAGTGAATATTTATTAACTTGAATCTCCATAAATCAAAACGATTAAATAGAACTGATATTCCAAAAAGCTGCAAAAAGAAGTTATGCCTCAGATGGCGTATGAACTTAAATCGTTCAACAGTTTCGGAAGGAAAAACGAGAGAGCAGGTACGAAGGGATATTATTTAATACCTTCCGTTGACACCAGGTTTTGCTTTAAATTAGTCATTTAATTCTGTTTAGAGAGAAACACTAGCGTGTCTGTATGTATTTTTTTACGGACGTTCATAGAGATGTTTTAATTATAATGCGTTTTCCCTTCACATATACATGGTTCCCAAACATGGCTATATACAGCGGTCCCGGCCAAACGCGTATATGTAAAGAATTTGAACGGGACTCAATATTTTCGCACTCCAGCTAGGTAACAAGTCGATTATCTTATTGTTGCCGTTAAGCGTTTATAATGCATTATTTGCTTTCGTTCAAATAAAACAATGAGATGAGACAATAAGTTACAATGGCTAGAAAAAAAAAACAATTGTCATTTTTAAGCCATGGCGCCTGCCTTCACATTTGTTACCGCTCGAGTTTAGAGGCAGTTCTGAGAGAATATAGTAAATAGATGTTTGTACGCGGTTGGAAATCTAAAGCTTTGAGCTGAACCGCCGGAAAACAATCTTTAAAACGCAGAATAAACAAGTGACTACTTAGCGTTATATTGTCAATCAGACCATGGAGTGCATTCAATGGAAATCATCCGTAAAACATGACAACGTAATCATGAATCGGATTGTTGACGTACACTGAGTTGGTACCTGTTCCTGACATTAAAACCCCTTTACAGTAAAACTCCAATATACCTGTTACTTGTTCCTATTAAAAATCGGAAAAGACGAATATTGGTTCCTTGAACTGGCAGGCGTTGGGAGAGTTCACAGCAAGGAATACTGAACAAACCATCTTCTGCAACAAAAAATCTAAGCAATTTTGACTTACCCCTAAAGAGACTCCGTTCACAAAGACGTGTGGGACTTGTACATTGGATGTCGCCAATCGTCTGTCGAGTTGCTGTTGATAGTCTTTATGCATAAAAATATCTCTTTCGTCGACCCTTAGTCCTAAATTGTCGAATAGTTTCCTAATATATGCGCACTCTTCTACAGTCGATCGAATTCCTCCCATTGATGTCGTGTAGACTACAATTTTCCCTTCCTCGTTCTCCTGTCACGATAAAAATTTTTGCTAAGACAAAAACATACTATCAAATCAGAGGCGGTACAGCTTACGGCGTTAAAGCAGTTTCAACTGACTACGTTTCATTTCAAACTCATTGCATGAATAATTTAACACCAAGGAAGTTTAATACATACAATTTCGACTTGAAGTGTCGCCCTACAAACCTACCTCGCAACTTTCTGCTTGATAACTAAGTCTCAAAAACTCTTTCCTTTCCTTGATCATATTTTTAAAACCGCGTACTGTTCCAGTCGGTCCCAAAATTTCAGTTTGTGACAAACAGTTATTAGAGTTTGTGACCTCGTTTTGTATGCCGTTGTGCGGCAAGTTCTGTGATCGCTTGGCAGGTTCACCGTTGTGTTGCGAAAATGCTGTTAGCTGGACGGGATCCGCGTCCTGCTTGGCTGACATCTTGTGTACACGGAACATATCTGACACAGAGGAATGGCATTAAAGGATTACAAAGTTTTCATTTCACCATCAAATGGGAGAGTTGTTGAAAAAACTCGACATTGTGAGTGGGACAATAGCCTTCCTATTGTGTTTTGTCAGGCGCTTTGTGCACCGCCTTTCTGCATGTTTTATTGGTGCCGAGTTTGAAAGTTAACTTAACATGCTGAGATACGTAAGTCAGGTTAAATCGACACCAACCTCCTAATCGCATCGTGATTGGTGGAAAGTCTTCCGTCAACGCATGCTAGTGCATCTTAATTAGATCCATAAAATACGAACGATAGTAACGTTGGTAAAGCTGAACTCGTTCTGGACTCGGCTATACCATGTTGTTATATTTCGAAGCGAAATGCACAGAAGGAAGAGAGATTCCAAGCAACTGCAATATGCAGACAATCACTCACCTCAAGTACTTTTCATAGAGCGTAAAGCATTCTAAAGTTTAATTCATGTGGCTCCCTTCCTGTCCGTTCCAAATTAAAATTGAGTGGTAAGTTGATAGCGCGTAAAGCGACATTTTATGGAAAAGCTTCTGCGGTTTATAGGAAGAGCTTAGCTCTACGTATAGCCTGACAGTTTAATATTTGTGGTATTAACGACAGAAAGGACTTGATGATTAGATATTACCGCTATAGTTTTTCAAGGGAGAACAAAATATAACGAAGGAAAACTGCACTGCAATAGGTTTAATTTAAGGTCAAAAATAGAAAACATAGTTTTTTTTTCTTTCTTTGGGAAAAAAAAAAGATGAAGGAAAATTTTAGAATACCCGGCCACTGCAATAGGCCTCGTTCTTCTTCAAAAGACCCCGACACTGAGACCGTGGCAAAACAAAAGTAGACCGACACATGTTGTCGGAGTTATTAGAATACGCTGGTGACCAAGCGTAGCGTTTGCTTCGCGGAATGCATTTGCTAGCCTGCCAGTAGATAGCCTGCATGCAGGCGTCTCCTATTTCCTTTGTTGAACGCGGAAAAGGGAAAAGGAAATAGGAGATGTCTGCACACATACTAGCCATTAGACGTCTCGTATTTCCTTTGTTGCACAACGAAGAGTGATCAAAGTAAAAAGAGGATGGCTTTATTTAAATGATTCTGACTAAAAAAAAAATGACCCGAGTCTATCCTAAGTTGTTTGGAAGGAAAGTAAAGATTCACTGTTTCCTTTGATGATAAGACCATATCCACACTAATTTTTTTTTTTTGATCGCCACTATTTTCATTTTTGGGCGGCCATTAACGAGGCCCCATTAGGGGTTTTAGGGATATGGGATAATTGCGAAAAAAATTATAGGAATGCGGGATATTTCGGGGAAAAATTATAGGGATACGGGATATTTAGAAAAAAGATAGTGGGATATCGAACGTCAAAGTTTTCTTTCTTGACAGAATAAAACAGGTTAACTGATCAATATGAAAGACGCGAAAAGTAAAAAAAAGTACTTGAAAATGCGACATATTTTTTTTCGGACTTAAACACATGCAGTGACGTCATCAGTATTAACTTGAGGGGAAACGGAATATGTGAAAAAAAAAAAAAAATGGAATACGGGATATTCCCACCCCCCTCCCCCCCCCCCCCCCCACTAATGGGCCTCATTAACGAGATGAGGGAACAAGAAAAACCGGTCCTTCAGCCCGGCGACGAACTAGAGGTTGTGACGTTATTAGCAATAAGTTCTACTCCTCCACGTAACTACAGTCAACGCTCTCGTTAGCGACCAGCCTTGGTGCACGACAAAAGTGGTCGCTTACGGGAAAAATCAACAAAATTAAAGTAAATACATAATTAGGCTAAAATTAGGCATATAGACAACGTTTTCCCTGCTCGAAACTAATTTGAGGCCCCATGGGGGGAGGGGGAGTGGTCTGGTCTGAGTATCCAGAATACCATTGATTTTTGGTCCAAATGTCACGTATCCTGTTAATCACCTGTGGTTTGTATCCCAAAACGCAAGGCATTACTGATGACGTCATTGCGGGTAACATGTTTGGGTACTAGACATCATTTACTTGGGGCATTTCGTTCTTTGAAGTAGAAATTGCGTGAAAATAACATTTCATAATGTTCATAGATGCAATGTTCCTATGTTAGATCTTGTTGGAAAGTAAGACGGTGCTAAAATAGTAGTTATGCAATGCTTTTCGTGGTATACTATGTTTTAAATGACAGGATTGCTTAAGGAGTGAATTGTCTTCGAAGCATGAAGACAATGTTTGTATTGTGTATCAGTACAACTTTTTCACCTGCACACAAGCTGGATGGACGCTCAGTAATAGATCACATACTTCATAGACTTGTATCCCATCCAGGGCAGGTGCCGAGGGTTTGCGGTGTTAGTTTTTCTGTTTTAGTGACCCTCTCTTTCTCTAGTCGCAGAATAAGAAAGCTACTTCCCTTGGGCGCCTTGAATTCCTTCTGAATATGTTTCACTTCCATTTCTGATACCTCGATCGACAATTCACTTTTCGCAACTTCCCTGGCAGTTAGTGGATCTTCATAATCCTAGCACTGAACCACGTAACTGCAGTACTGTTCTTCACTGAACACAACACGGTCGTCTTCAAGAGTAGGACTCCAGGCCTCCGGCAAAATGGCAGACATATCTATTGTGTACACTACTTGTGAATCGTGAAAATGGAATGGTAGCAATAATTATTTTGTGTACACAGTGACTTCAAACTGCTTTTTCGAAGAAGGTACGTCCCTTGTGCATCTACCCACCTCAAGCCGGGCTTGTGGGAGAAACGTTGGCTGATAGCCAGACTTGATGACCACAAAGGAATGCTTCCTAAAAACGTTCGACCCGTGAATACGTACTTATAAGTTCATCAGTGCTTGTCCTGGAGAAGTGGCAAACAGGTAACAAATTATTCGTCAAGGTGTATTTTAAACACTCAGCAGGGAGCAGGGTTTGCGCACTGGTGAGAGCGCTCGCCTTCCACCAATGTGGCCCGGGTTCGATTCCTGGTCCCGGCGTCATATGTGGGTTGAGTTTGTTGGTTCTCTACTCTGCTCCGAGAGGTTTTTCTCCGGGTACCCCGGTTTTCCCCTCTCCACAAAAACCAACATTTGATTTGATTTAATTTAATCAAATATGATTTGATTTGATTTGATTTGTGCTTTACAGTGTCCCCAATTAGTACGTCAGCGCTAGGTACAGTTGACACTCAAATAAAGTTCATTATTATTATTATTATTATTATTATTATTATTATTATCAGCCACGTGGAAATTCAGGTGGTTGTTGTGTCAATCGCTTATACTGAAGCTTTAACTTGTAATGTTGAATTCGAGTTTTTTCACTCGTTGATCAACCCAGAGGTCTTTATTTTCGATCTTGGTCAGGAATGACCATTTCATGGCGGGTTTTTCGTCCCCTCTGTGAATAAAAGCAGTGACTTCATGTAGAACGATGAATGGTGACAAAAGATCATGAAAAACACTCGTAAGCCTGGCATAAGGCCGCAACCCGCGAAAGTGGCGGCAATTGAAAGAACCCTGAAGGGGTAGGGGACGATATGTTTGATATAATATATATTATATATCAGATATAATATATATACAGATCAATGTTTGATATAAAATACAAATAATCGCATTGGCAAGTATATTTTTTTCACTTTTTGCGCCTTCAAAATTAATCAATGACCCTATTTAAGATCATTTTATTCTTTTAAGAACTGACAGCTTTGATGTTCGATATCCTAGAATTTCTTTTTAAATATCCCGTATCCCTATAATTGTTTACCTTGATATCCCGTATCCCGATAACCCCTAAAGGCTGGTTTTCACTAGCGACTGAGTCGGAGAAGAAAACTATCGATTCTGCCTACGACTCAGTTGCTTACTATCTAGTGAAGACTAGATTGTTGGAGTCGGAAGCAGAAGAATATACCAATCCAGGAGCCCATGGGTTCCTGACCAATCACAATGCTCAATGTCCAGACCTTACGATTGGTTTGTCCTTCCGCTTCTGCTTGCGACTCCGACGATTTAGTTTGCACTTGATCATAAGCGTCGGAGTTATAAGCGGAATCGAAAGAAAATGGGACAGTCCTGATTCTTCCGATTCCATCGAGCTTACGACTCCGTCGCTAGTAAAAAACCAGTCTCAATAGGGACTCTACTTTGGTCTTTTTATAGGCAACACGATTCAGCAAAACTACAAACAGTTTAAAGTGTGTCATTTGTTAATCAAAATCACCTGAAATTAAATTTTAACCTATCAAATACTGGGAATCCAAATAGGATGACATTTGCTCTAACAGAACTCCAAATGTTTTTCATATGCTTTTCATGCAGCATTGATTCGCTTCTTCTGAATATCACATATCATTGTATCAATCCTCTTGTTTTGTAGCAAACTGTTATCATCTGTCAGCTCTCCGGGACAGCGCTATTAAGAACTGAACTTTTGTGACATTCTGAGTAATGATTTTTCTTACGATCAAACGTGATCATGCCGGGTGGTCGCTTACAGGAAACAGAAAAGAAAGGAATATGTCAAATTTGTGGCACAAAGAGTGGTCGCGGGTGCCCTTCGGAAAAAAAATCGCACGCGGGCCAGTTTCAATAAATCTCTAACAAACCATATATCATAAGAAAGCTTAATAAATGTAGTTTACGATAAAAATAAAAAATTCAGCAATGTTTTCTTTTAGGAAGTGTCTGAAGGCGGTAAGGCGTGAAACGACCGAGGGTTCTTTTATTGAATTTATCGGGTATCGGATTCCGCAGTACGAGCAAAATGCCTGCATAATCTTATTCACAAGGCATCAATGAACAAAACAGTGTCGGGCTTTTTCGATATTTTGATTGGTTGTTTAGATATCCACATTTAATTTGGAGTAGCTAAAAATATGGGAGACGTTTTGCGTAAATGGACGCCACGGGAAAAATATATTAATTATCACAATTTCCCGACACACTTTGGTTTGTCATTATCTCTGGAATGTTCAGGCGAAATTTCACGGCAATCCGTCAAATCTACATACCCTATAAATTCGCTCAAAGTGGATGTATTCCTCACAAAATCAAATGCCAGATTTTAGCCCGTAAAGGTTGGTAAACAACTCGCAGCACGCCAGGAGATTATCTCGCCTGATAAAACCGCAAACCAATGGAACAGCAGGACCTCCTACCGTCTATAACAATAGATCAACATTTCCCGGGAAAAGCATCGCAGTGCAACACATTTTTTTATCTCGTTCAGTGGAGTTCAATTCAGGACGACGACGCGATATAATGGGCAATGATTGAAAAACAAGACGTTAACGAATCGACGGACAGCGTAAGAAATACCCTTACTGCTGAAATGAGTTCTCTTATATGCAAAAAAAAAACCTTGCCGAAAGCGGCAAAGGCTCTTGGTTTGGCCAAACGCCTTCGAAAATCTCGGCATCTGCTCGGAAGACCCTGAGCGTTCGAATATCCTTGGAGAAAGTAGCTTAAAAATCAAAGTCAACGCCAATGCAGGTTGCTAACAAGATTCTTCGTCGGAATCTGCCGAAAGCGATGAAGAAGAAGAATGCGACACTAACGGCCCCAAACACTGAAGCATCGTCGATAGTGATGAGCTCAATCAACAGCTTGCTGGTCGAGTCAATTGCAGCTTTTTTCTCTTCGTTCTCCGTTCCACGCTAGCATCCAGGTTTCGTACAGAGAAGTCGCCGTCAAACCTAAATTTGTCATACATAGGGTTAAAACGAGGTTTCCTTTCATTATGCATTTGCTCGCCTTGACACAAAAACATAACCAATCACCTCGAAGCGTAATTTTAAAATCACAAAATTATCAAACCTATCCAAGGGAACTCATTTCAGCAGTAAAGGTATTCAAAATGCTTACACTGAGAAATGTTAATTTCCTGCCTCAAATCGGTTAATCTTCAACCCTCCCTCCGATCCCTTCCCAATGCCCCTCCTCCCCCCTTTCCTCCTCAGACTCGTTTTATGTATCGAGACTCATTTTGGGAATCGGGACTCGTTTTCTAAATCGAGACTCGTTTTTGGTATTGAGTCTCGATTCATAAATCGATACTCGTTTTTTGAATCGAGATTCGTTTTCGAAATCGAGACTCGATACTAAAAACGACGGCGACTTCTCTGTACGAAACCTGGATGCTAGCGTGGAACGGAGTACGAAGAGAAAAAAGCTGCAATTGACTCGACCAGCAAGCTGTCGATTGAACTCATCACTATCGACAATGCTCCAGTGTTTGGGGCCGTTAGTGTCGCATTCTTCTTCTTCTTCATCGCTTTCGGCAGATTCCGACGAAGAATCTTGTTAGCAACCTGCATTGGCGTTGACTTTGATTTTTAAGCTACTTTCTCCAAGGATATTCGAACGCTCAGGGTCTTCAGCAGATGCCGAGATTTTCGAAGGCGTTTGGCCAAACCAAGAGCCTTTGTCACTTTCGGCAAGTTTTTTTTCCTTCTTGGACAAAATGGAGCTATTTCTTTCCTCTTTGGGCGGGTTGTTTTCGTTTTCTTTACCCAAGGACTTTTTTTCTGCTTATGATTTTTCCATCAGAGTTAGCGTGAAGTGCTTCCACGAGGGAATTTTGTCAATGGAATTTGTCAAGTATGTGATGTAAATAAAAAAACATGCAAATAACATGAAATACGAGCGATTAGCGTTTGCTGCGAAAATTGCCACAGGGGTCTCGCCCTTTGACAAGATTATAACACCTTCCTAGTTTATTAACTTTATTTGAAAATACGATTTTTCTAAATAACTCGGGCGCTTTTTTACATTTTTAAATTTATTTTTTAAACACTACATAAAAATGACTAACTTAAATTAAACTGAAGGTGGGAAGTAACCTTAATTGGGAGCTTAAGCAGGAGCGTTTTTGAGACGCGGACGGCAACCGGAAGAGAACATTACACGTGCCAGGACAATGGTGTCTCCCAGATTTTTATAGTGATCATCTCTAATGGAGAAAAGGTACTAATCAATGTAAATGTGGTTGTGTGAAGACAAGTTAAAAGAGAAAACAGCTCACTTCCGGTTGCCGTCCGCGTCTCAAAAACGCGCGTGCTTAAGCTCCCTGTTTTCTCTACTCCACTCTACTTGAGGGCTTTTTGCCACAGTTAGCGTGAGGATGGGGGTGGAGATAAGCTGCGCCCGCGATGCCCTCTCTAAATGGATTGCGGAAGGATGTCGAACGGTCTGTCGAACGAGGCCGTGAACTTGGATGTTGAAAACAAAACTGTGTCGAAACTTACATTGTTGACATTTTTATAAAAACAGAAGAAAATCATCAATTTGGCAACCCAAATTCGTGATATTGAACTTGAAAAACAAAAAGTTAACGTACAATCGAAACGTTTAAACACGAAATCAACACAATTGGATGTCGCATTAAAATACAGCAGGCCGAGTATCCAATACAAAGATCGAATTTTGGCGGAAATGGACCTCCATACCCGTCGATTCTCGCTTCACAGCTTTCTTGAAGAGATTTTACTAGGGAAATCACACAAAACATTACCACGATGAAACGTTGACCAGGGCAGGACCAAACAATAGCGCAAATGAACGACACAATAAAACTGCATGTGCCAAATAATTAATAAAGTCCGGCAAGTCTCTTTGTCACCGATTATGTTATCCTCGGCGTCGTAGTCGTGTTTGCAAAATACCCGGCCACTCACATTTTCATGTGTCGGAGGGCTGCGGTAAGATTTCCTCACAGGTCCCTACTTCATTATGCACGCTGTAGCCGTACGGTTTCGTTCTCAGAAATGTTTGCAAGCGTACTTCCCAAGACAATTCAACTACAGCATGCATAACGAGTAGGGACCTGTGAAGAAATCTTACCCGATTGTTTTGCTTTTTGAAGTAACAGCGGTGATTGAAATGATCAGGGCGACTATATTAGAACCAACCTTGAGGATTTTCCGTGGGTCGTTGGGCTTATCCCCAGGGAATACCCGGCCCATCATTTAAATACTGATGAATAACAACTATTGCGGGGTTAGTTTCGCTCCGACGAAGGGCTAACGCTCCCTTTTACCTTACGGTGGTATAACTTACTTAATCAATTCGTTTAATTTACCAAATTACTTATCAATAACAGTCGAGTCCATTGTTATAAGCGTCGTTCTTCCAAAGCCTCCTATACATGTAAATGAGTGGGTCAGATTTTCTGCAATTGCTCCGCGTTTCTCTATGTTCGTCCCGATCGCTTGAGAAAATTTGCTCAGACAGAGACAATCCTTACCACAGACACGATTATGTGGAAACCAGACCTTTAACGCCATTTATAAAAATCAACCCAGATAGCACAAGATTGCGATGAAAATATTCTTACATTATTAACCACTGAGATCAGAAACAGCCTCACGACAAAGCCAAAACACAAAACGGAGGATCTTGAGACGATAATTTAGATTTTTTAAGTTATCCCAGCAGAACGTGTACGTAATGACACCTCATGACCCGTATACATGTGCAATGGCCTTCGTCTATTCCTCCCTGCATTATCAAATTCGTATAACTCTTACTGGTTGTTATTTCTTCATATTTGCCCTCTCCAAATCCGAGGAAGTAAATACCATGGGAAGTAGCTCTGAAATACCAATTTTCTTGTACGACAAGTCCGACTTGACGAGGTACACGTCACAGTTCACTCCGAACTCGGCTATGACTTGTCTACACGCACCACAGGGTGCGATGAACTCTTCCATGTCCGTAGTAACAGCTATCGCAGGGAAATTCTTGTAACCCATGCTTACTGCTTTTGCGATTGCAGTTCGCTCAGCACAAATCGAGAGACCATAACTGGCGTTTTCCACGTTACAACCATCAAAAATCTCTCCGGTATCGGTAAGCAACGCTGCACCAACACGGAACTTACTGTACGGTGAGTGAGAATGTTGTTTAGCTTGAATGCAGCTCTTCAGTAAAGAAGTTAAAGGTCGATCCCTCTGGTCTTCCACGAAGTCTTTGCCACTTTGAGCCATGATGTATGTTTCTTACTCAACTATTGCAAGAAAAAGACAAAAAAGACAGTATTGCACAATGAGCCACTCCGGTTCACCATTACACGCCGCAATATTCTTAGATAAGGTCTTGCATATAAGCCAACACGAATGAAATGATTGAATTTAAAATTGTCACGTGATCGTGGTACAAGCTCACCGACGCGGGCGTTTACAGGTCGATGAATCGATGGTTTGTTTGATGGCCCGAAATTGGTCGTCGACAGTAAAACGGTTAGTGCAGAATTTGAATAACTTTTCACAACCAGGTGAGTAGCTTCGAGTTTCTACAATCCACAGAGACAGCTTGCGACTAGATTTCTGTATCATACCTCATTATGCATACTGCAGCTGTATTGTAAACAATTATTGGATGAGGTTTTTGTGATATCCAGAATAATGAAGGTCGAGGTAGGGGTCATGTTTTCGCTTCTTCACTGACGGCAAGCACCACAAAGCGCGCGAACTTGACATGATTACCCATAGAAATCATGCACCGCGGTCATACATGACATGATCAGCCGTGACCTTGAGTGTCCTTGACATGATTATTGTATAATCTGCAGTTATGACGTCACAGGTGCTGATTTGGAAAATTCACTTTACGTTTTCGGCCAAACAGAAAAGGGATAGTGAGTGCAATGTATAATAATGTGGTATAATGCATGTCCAAAACTTCCTTGTTTTCTAAGAACAAAACAGTACAGCTAGCTACAGCATGTATTATGAAATATGGAGTGATATAGGTAGCTTTTAGAAATCTGGAAAGAAAACAACATGTAGAATATCTGGATGTCTTGATAGACAGTAATCTCTCATGGAATGATCATGTCGCTAATGTGGCACTCAAAATAAGGAAAACCATAGGTACTACTGCAAGATTGAGACATTTTTTAACCAACCTGATCTGTCTTACTGAATATTTATAATTCCCTTATCCATCTATATCTTTCTTATGGCCTTGTGATGTGGGGCCAAACTTCAAAATCAAACAAAAGAATCTTGATCCTTCAAAAAAGAGCTCTAAGCCTTATTTCTCTAGCAATTCTGAGCATGTAATTCCATTATTTCTATGATCAAATGTTCTTCCTATTGATATGCTCTATTATAAATCAGTAGGTGTTTTGATGCATGATATTGACCATGATTTTGCACTTTTAAATCTGAAGAACCTTTTCACTGGGTTAGCTTCAATTCACTCTTATAACACTGAGCACTGGTGCTAAATTTGAAGAAATTCATTCACAGACAAAACAGCAGAACCAGTCCTTCTCAAGGCTTGGAGCTTGAATCCTTGAACAAAATTCCCAAGTCATTAAAATCAAAACCAAAGCAATCATTCAAAAAAAACACCTTCAGACTGAACTGTTGCAGTTTTTAGCTCATGTGGGGGTTTATTCCTAATGAAGCTTACTGGTACCCTTATTAATCAAATTAAACAGGGAACATGTTAATTCAATGTAATGTAATTTCTTATTTATTTACTTACTTACACATATACTTATTTTTCATTATCATTACTGTACTTCTCTCTTTTTTCTCGTATATTGCTGTAAAATTTCTTTTATGTCTTAGTATTATGACATGCATGTAACGTCCCCAGACTACCTGTCTTGAATAGCCTCTGCTAAATGTAGATAGTGCATATGTGTGATTTTATGCTGAAACGCTTATAATAAAGTTGAAGTTGATAAGTTGGAATCTAGCTTGGCCTACTCTGACAAGGTGATTCATGCAGTGCAATTGCATTTCTTGTTTTATGCAACCAGTTTGTCATTTCTCTACTTCATTTGCAGTTATAATCTAGTCTGTGCCAATCACGATATAGCCCTTGCTTATAACAGCTCAAACACAACTGCATTATAGAAATGAGGTGTATAATTTAGAGAGAGGTGCGATATTGCAGAATATCATAATATCAAGCATTGCTACCACTTTTGATATATCAAATATATTGTCATACATTTCTAGTAATAATATCATGATATATCATTTTTGATAAGGGGTTATGATATTTTGATATCCCACTGCTAAATGGCATGATATATCATGCTAATATCAAAATAACAAGATTGGTTGATATATCATGATAATATCAGAATAGCATGATAATATCAAAATATCGAAACCAATATCACAGTTAATTTGATATTTTGATATATCAAAATATCATGATAATATCAAAATATCACCGATATCAAATGTTGGCCTAGATGTGACTACATGTGGAGGGGCTTGATATTTTGATATATCATGATAATATCAGAATATCATGATAATATGAAAAAAATAGCGATTTTGATATCATCATATCAAGAACTAGGCAGCACACATTTGTGATCATTATGGTTTTTATATGAAATATCATGATAATCACCATGATAGTCACCAAAATCTCACAGTTAATTTGATATTTTGATACATCAAAATATCATGATAATATCAAAATATCACCAATATCAAATGTTGGCCTAGATGTGACTAAGTGTGAAAGAGCTTGATATTTTGATATATCATGATAATATCAGAATATCATGATAATATCAAAATGTCAAAACCAATATCATATTGTGATATTGGTTTCTATGTTTTAATATTATCATGATATTCTGATATTATGATATATCAAAATATCAAGCCCCTCCACACTTAGTCACATCCAGGCCAACATATGATATGATGATATCGGTATCAATATTTTGATATTATCATGATATTAACCGCTTACTAACCGAGCGCGAGGGCCGTACTGGGGAATATTGGCCCGAGGTCGAGGCAGTACGGACCTCGCTTCGCTCGGTCCGTACTGCCACGACTGAGGGCCAATATTCTCCAGTATGGCCCGAGCAAGCTCGGTTAGTAAGTTGTTTATTATATGGTACTCTATTTCTGATAGTTAATGTTCGTCTTCTTCATCCATCTTTGAAATTTCGGAAAAATTTCAATCTTCTTAGCTTCTTCTGGTAGTTTCACTGTGAAGAATGACAATATTCAGTTTTTTTCGCTGTTTTGTTGCAAATTTTGAATTTGCCGGCTTCGCTCCAAAACAAAAATACACGGGTTGGACCGTTTCCATGGAAACGGTCCGTACTGCAAAATCCTGACTGAGAAAGAACCAATCAGAGCACAGGGATTTGCCTAAGACTGGCTTTGCCATATAATAATCTGATATTATCACATGTCACAGTTAATTTGATATTTTGATATAGTTATCATGATAATATCAAAATCTCAAAATCTCATAGTTGATTTGATATTTTGATATTCTGCAATCCCGCACCTTAGTGATAATTTATGATGAGTGTAACATCGCTTCAGAAATTAACATCAAGAGGTCAGTAGATGAGCATGCCACAGACCCCCAGGTGGGTTTGCCACTTAAAATGGGTTAAGTTACAGCCATGCTGGGCTCTTGTAACTGCATGATGTGGGTATTTTCTTCATTACTTAATTTGTATGGATTGCTGCCAGGTTCTTCAAAGTCATCTTGCAAGCCCTTTCTTGTTGATGGTGTTCAAGTTGGCTACATAACCCCAACCATTCTGACACACCTCTGTAGATACAGTGAGGTGTTTACAACTGTGTTAAGTAAAAATGGAGAAGTTAGTGCTGTTACGTTGACACCAGAACTGAAAACATTTGAAGAAAGAAGCAAAAAGGTGCAAGATGTTATGAAAGATCTGAGGGAGAAAGAATTATTCAGCACTCTTCGAGGTTGGAGAGATGAGGCAAGTATTGCTTTGTTCTTTTAATCCTAAACAGCCAAGAGTTAAACAAATACAGTTATTCTTTTTTGATAAAATTGGGTGACATCTCATTCATCTAATAGAAGGTTTGCCTCATGTATTTTTTTGAAAAGCGTATTGGAAAATTAAAGCTTGAAAAGGAGGCTCTTATAGGTTAATTCTTGCTGCTAATATTCAGGCCAAGTATGGAGTGGTTATGAACCCTTTCCCTTCCAAGATCTAAAGAGTAATTCTCCTAAGTGGCTCCCACGCACTTTGTTATATTACAGTTTGGCAGCGTATGGAGAATCTGGTTAGGTTAATTCTGTGTCCTAAAGTTGATAATCTTTTCAATTCTCTTTTTTTGTGTTTGAAAATGTTAATATATAGATTTAGCTAAGCCTAAAAGCGGGGCTCCCGTTAGTACTTTCATTTCACTTTAAACTGTAAAAGCATTCTAAAATATTGCAAAGGAATTCACAAACGTTTTTAACTATAGTTAAGTGTCAAGGTCGGTTAACTTGCTATGATTTTTGTCTAAACTTTCGTCTGCCAGTAGTACGGTCTTTCTACCTACAAAGTCATGGAGTATATTCTACAAAAAACACAAATTATCAATGTACTATATTCTATTCCTGATGAAATTAACCATTCTATTTGCGTAAATGTATTTAAAAGATTTGTACACGCTACTGGGAAATGCAGGACACAACTCTTGTCATTTTCGTTTTAAAACGAACACCTCGGTAAAATAAATGTTTACTCCAAGCAGGGTGCAAAGAAAATTAATTTTACAGATTGCCCTTCGGGCAAGCTGTAACCAACATCTACCAGTCCGAAAAACATTTTTCACGAGAATGAAAAAATAATTATTAATTATTCTTTTCTTAATTACATTGTAAGTTTAAAAAATTACTGCCTTCATTTATTCACTACAATCAGCTGTAGTTACTTAACAAAAGAAACAAATAACCGTAAAAGTGTGAACTATAAGTAGACCTGGTCCAACGCAACACGTGAATGACTAACATACATTTGAGACATTTTACAATTTAGAAGAACATTTTTTACGAAAACAACGGCGTTGAAACCAAAGTTCTCAATCGACACACTAAATGACAACGTCGACAACGCGAAAAGCTGCCAGTGAAAGCGCTACATTCTGCAATTTGCCGCCAAGAGAAAATTCCCGCGGGAGTATTTCTTGGCCGTCGACAGGGGAGATGTTTATATGATTAAAGGACATAAAAATTTGAAATCTTTCATCAGTTTGCTTCTCATTCAAAAGTAGTGCATTCAGAAGATCATTTTTCTGAAGAAGGTTTGTTTAGAAGTCGGTTTTCCAAGTCAAGTGTCAAGTTTAAGGGAAAGTGGAAAGTGGGAGTGCTGAGTCACGCATCAGTGAGCAAATATTATGCAGACAAAACTTATGCAAATTTGTGGTCCATAGCACAGAGTCTTTCCACTTCTCGGCTTTCTTCGCTACAATTTTGTCTGTTTTCCACAGCACGGAGTCTTTCCGCTTCTCGGCTTTCTTCGCTAAAATTTTGTCTGTTTTCCACAGCACGAAGTCTTTCCGCTTCTCGGCATTCTTCGCTACAGTTTTGTCTGTTTTCCACAGCACGGAATCTTTCCGCTTCTCGGCGTTCTTCGTTAACATTTTGTCTATTTTCTCGAGCCCGGACTCTTTCTGCTTGTCGGCGTTCTTGCCTATAATTTCGTCTCCTTTCTCTTTCCCGAGCGCGCCTTCTTTGGCGATCTACTTCGCTCATTCTTCCTCAGTTAATTCTTGCTCTCTTTCCCGTTGCTCTTCACCTGAACCCTGTGTTCTGCAAATTATATTTTCCCTGCTATTGTTTGTTGACATAGCAATAGAAATTGATTCGTTTATTCTTTAGTAAAACTTTAACAATGTAGAGTAGTAATATTGTGTCTCAAAAAGACAATGAACTGAAAATTTCTTTTTCAGTCGTCAACGCAATTTCCCGCCAAAAATATGCGGCTTACCAGGGGCGTTTTCCATTTAGCAAGAGATTCCGGAAATTCCGGTTGGGATGTAAATGGAACGCACTTTTTTGGTACGTTCCACTGGAAAATTTCCGGAATAAACGGAGCGTCTGAAAAGGTAGTCCCGTTTTCCCGTTGGAAACCTTCCGATGGAAAATGCGTGTTCCATTTACGAGTTTCATGAGGTTTCACCAGTTCCAGACCTTTCACGCCGCTGATTCTTCACGACCACATCTTCGGTAAAGAGAAATGACAGATTCTTCTACAGTCCCATGGGAATGAATGGAACTTGTGTCAAATGGAACACGTTCCTCACCGATGGAAATTTCCCAATGAAATTTCCGGAATTTTTCGGTAAATGGAAAACGCCCCTGAACAGCTTCCAAATAAATCACGTCACCTCGATGAGTTGACACATGAGCCCACAATATGGTCATGTGATGCTGGTCAGTGGCTATCCCGTTTTGACAGCTGTCAATTGACCATATTGTTAATGTCCAATATAAAAGATGTGGATTTGCCAAGACACGCCTGAGATACCCCTCCCTTCCTTTTGATAGTCTCCCCTACCCTACCCGTACAATCTGTAGACGCGTACGTACGTACGTACGGACGTACGGACGTACGCTCGGTCAGTCACGTGACAACCAAAGGAAAAGAGGTTGACCATATTCCATGAGTATGGGGCTCTGCTCCACGCGCGCTTCGCGCGCGGGAGCCCCGCTATTATTACAAATTAATTAGCAATTAATGAATGAGGCTGAGTAGGATATGAAGAATTAAGCGGATCGAGGAAGGTGTTATCCACCGAGGCCGTAGGCCGAGGTGGATAACACCCTTCCGAGATCCGCTTAATTCTTAATATCCTACGAAAGCCGAATTCATTAATTGCTTTATTATTTATCAAAATATTTTCAAACACTTAAAGGAGAAAATGAGCTTCATTTTCACAAATTTCACACCCACCAGCAATATAACAAAACACCAAAATAACACAAGCCCGTCCCCAGGTCTTCTCGGTTAACGGTGCATTAACCTGCGAAAACGCTGCATTTTTGACGTCATTTCATCGTTAAAGTGAAAATTCTTCCAAATTTGGTCATCAGTAACTGGTTATGGTGAATTAAACGTGTGCTTTTAGCCAATCAGAATCGGGGAAATATTTTGAATGAATAATAATATAATATGTAAATATAAGAAATTGTATATTGGTCATTTTGGTGTAAAAGGGTTGCAGAATACTTTACACCTTACCATCCAAAGGTTTTTGACTTCCCGAAGGGTTGTGTCTTCACATTTATATCTGTGAACTCTCATGCATTATTTGTGTCTCACAGCTGCAAACTACAGTTGTAACATTGATTTCACACATTGAGGACCATTTACAACTGACTCAGAAATCCTGAGAAAGTTTTCTTTTAAAAAACATTGATAACAAAAATGAATTTCAATTTTCCTAAAAAATTCCAATATTTATTCAATTATATTTGCTTGATGACTTTGTGTCCTAACTATCACAGCATGCCAAAATTGCTTCATTCCAGTTTGCAAGTGTTCAAACATTATCGGAACGTCTTTGAATGCCATCAAAACATTTGGAAGTCTTTGGAAAATGGTCAGAAATTGCTGGGATGTCTTCAAAAATCCAGGCCATGATTAAGAAAAATCCTGTGTTTGTTTGACTGAGAAAATGGGTGGCAGGTTACCTTTGACTTAAATAAACCTTGCTATTTTCTAGATGTATCCTGTGATGCATTCATTTGACAGCAAACCATGTTTTATGATGGAGAGATCTGCAACTTGTGAGTATTATGTTCACCTTGGGGTTTCTTTGACAATCAGCATCTGTAATAATGATAAACATTGTGTTAGGTGATTGAAAGCTTTCAAGATTGTTTTTATATAAGTGGGTAAATTAATAAATCTATTTCTAGATACAGGTGCAAGTACTAAGCTAGTTCAGTTGAAGACAGTTTTCATTGAAGGTAGTAGAGTTTTCCAATCTGATATTTTTAGGTCTTCTGGGCATCACACAATATGGAGTCCATTTGAATGGGTATGTTACTGATGAAAGTGGAACAGTGTTCATGTGGATTGCACGAAGAAGTCCTACTAAAGAAACCTGGCCAGGAAAGCTGGATCAGATTGTAAGAATCAAGTAATAACTGTAATTGTTGTGATAATATAAATAACAATAACAGTAATATGGAATAGAAATAATATATTTCACTCTTATTTTGGCTTCCAGACACAGCAGCAGGAGGGGAAGGGAGAAAGGAAAAGGGGGAAGGGTTAGGGGAAGGGAGATGGGGGGAGAGGAAGGTATTTTGTCTCTTCATCTTTCCTGTTAATAGCCCTTTTTCCCCACTCCTACTTGGTAGCTAACCTTTTCACACCAATACCTTGGTCAGTTTCTTCATGCAATATGCATGCACTTGTCACCCTGATGGAGAGAGGCACATTATTGTTTACAAATTGTATTTATGTAGTTTGATGTCAAACATATTGATGCAGATTCAGGTTGTGACCATAATCCTGTCCCTTTTGATGTGTGTGCATGTTAACAGGTTGCTGGGGGTATTAGCTGTGGTGATGGAGTTCAGCAAACATTGATAAAAGAATGTGGAGAAGAGGCATCAATCCCAGAAGACCTGGCTATGCTGGCCAGTTCAGCTGGCTGTCTTAGGTAAGAAACGTTACGCAAGACAATTGCTGGTAGCCTTTTGTTAATACAGAGGGAATGATTTCCGCACAAGTCCCTACTTCATTATGCATGCTGTCTTGGGAAGTGTTCATGCAAACATTTCTTGTATGGTACAGCATGCATAATGAAGTAGGGACCTTTGCGGAAATCATTCCATACAGAGTCCTGACTCAGCTCTAAAACAACTTGACGTAAGGAAATTAAATGGCAATGAACAGTAAAAGCGTTCATGGATCAGGATCACTGGATTAAAATTCAGATGGAAGATATGAAGATCATCTCATCCCCCTTTTTTCCAAAACGTAGGTAAGTTCAAAGCCTGTGTACAGCTGCCCCTCCCCTAAAAAAAATCAGGAAAGGAGCGTCTGTGATTTGCCATTGATAATCCTGTTCTGGAATAAATTTTGCATAAATTATGGAAGGGATTAACGCTGACCAAAATTCCTTGTCTCACTTTGTGACATCATGGCTAGATTTTCAAAATGGCTTTCAGTGTGAGTGATAAATATCTCCAAAGTGCATTAGATATCTAGATAGAGTATGTGGCATTAAAATTCCTTCATTTTACAGCAATCAAGAAAAATGCTTAGCCCCACTTATTCGATAGTTTGGGAGATACATTGGCGATGCAGTCTCCTTAAGAAGTACAGCCAGAGACATACATGTAATAGAAGACTTAATTACAAATGCAAATAACTCTCACAGCACGATCAAATTCACAGCTGAAATATCAGAAACAGAAATTGTATTCTTGGACAGAAAAGTGTACGAAGGTGACAGATTTAACAAGGAGTCTATCCTTAATGTGTACATTACAAAGGGACAGAGACCTTTACCCACCAGGTATTACCAAAAGATTTGTAAGAGGAGAAGCACTACAACTTCTACAAACAAAATTCCTCTCACATCGCGTTTGATGAAAACCTGAAAAACCTCAAACTACTAAGTTCACTGATTGTTGAAATGAAATTCTGTGATTGGTGATTTGAGAAAGAGTACCATGCTATGTTTCCCAAAACACAAAACCAAAACTAGTGATGATGAGTTCTCACATGTTCTTGTGCACCCAGTTTGTGGTGACCATACATATTTCCCACAAGAGATTTAGTTGGTTTGTTGGACTTCAGAAATGCAGCTAAGGTAATTGGCTAGAGTAATTGCTTTGTTTTTTTGTTTTAAAACAGTGAATTAAAAACTTCTTTAAACCCAATAATGATCTGTTCAACACCAGTGATGAAGCTGACCTGCAGATAACAGAGCAATGCTGTTAACTCGTTATCTGTACATGCATTCGGCCTAAATAATGGTATTTCTTTGCTTCTTTATGGTACAGTTGGAGCAATTAATTGGGAATTGTCATCTTTGGTCAACGCTTTTTGGGGCATAAATTACCTTGCTTAGCTTTGTACTTTTTCTCGGTGACAATAGCTACTTCTTTGAGGATGAGCGTGGTTTATTCCCAGAAGTGCAGTTTGTATATGACTTGAAGCTTCCACATGATTTCAGACCGAGTAATAGTGATGGAGAAGTTGGACAGTTTTATTGTTGGTCAATGGATAAGGTGTGTGTAATACAAGAATGAAATTATAGGGAGGATATTTTCAGGAGTACACTTGCAATGCATAGGATCCTGTCACTGGATTCAGTGAGATTTAACTTTGTATATATTTTGTCTACAGCATTAGGTTCCTTTTGCATGCTCATTCACCATGGCTGCTGTTCATTTTTATTCTGTTTGAACAATCAGTGCTGTGATGATGGAGAATGGAGGCCAGTTTATGAGAAGATAAGCTTAGAGAAGGCTGTGTCTTGTGTTCCTAAGTTTAATGTTTTGGCATGGAAATATTGAAGCCTATAAATGGATTAACAAACAACATACTTTAATATTATTCAGTTAAGATAAATCTCTGGTTCTTAGTGGCCCAATTGCTGTACCTAGGCAGTTCCTAATTTGTCATTTATAGTTAGCAAGATTGCACCCTGAGTTTTCCCAAAATAAAACTATCATTTTACTGCTGACATCAAAAGTAAAATACACTGAATGGGTTAGTTATTGTTGTTCTATTCTCTGTTAGGTAAAGGAGAAGCTAGCAACTGATGAATTCAAGCCAAACTGTGCCCTTGTGGTCCTGGACTTTATGATTCGACATGGAATGATCAAACCAGACAATGGTACATATACCAAATAACTTGATTTTATCTATTTAAGTCTATATAAAATAGGTGATCTATTTGCACAGCAAGTGGAAACATTGTTGAAGATTTTACCCTGGCAGTATTAATTTTTAGCTATAATGACTTTACCTGGAAATAGCAGGCTGGAATGGGATTTGAACCCATGACTTCACAAATACTGGTGGAACAATCTACCAGCTGATCTAATCCAACAGTTTACATTTGGAGCAGTTTAATAGTGGGTTTATATAATGCCTGTGCAACTGTAGTGTTTGTGAAGTACACGTTGATATATCATATATCAGGTACTGAGGTGCAAAGTGCATGTAGGGATTGTCATTAAAAACAGGCATGGTGGATTTGATCTGTGTGTGTACTAGTGTATAACAATCCTATTCCATCAGTTTGAATACGGCTTTGGGATATGACAACAACGATTTGAGTACCAGTATGTATGAAATAAACGATATGTTTGCACTGTGGTTGGAAATGTAACAGACTGGTTTACAGGGTAGTTTCATATCTCAGTGGAGTTTGTAGCCTGTGAGCCTACCCTGTGTCTTTCTTATCATACAAATCAGAATAAGCTCTTTTCTTTGACATCCTACAATGCCAAAATATAGAAATGCAAGACATTGCTCCCCTTCTCCTTCCTTCTTGCTGTTAGCAAAATGTCAAATTCCAGCCCAGAAGTGGCTGGTTCAGTGTGCAGATTACTTCAATATCTCTGTCGTGAGATTTTTGTTTCTTGGAGGTAGAACACACACGATCAAACTAATTGTTTTGAAAATTTTGTTGCAGAACCATTTTACCTGGATTTTGTGTTGGGAATGCACAGCCCTGCATGCTGACACCTAGATGTAATGCATGGTGCAACATATTGTGCAACAATGTTAAAGAGGCTACATAAGGGCACAGCAGATTGCAAATTGTGTCCCAGACAGCTAATCAACCAGTTGCATCAAGTGATCATAACTTAAGGGATGTCACTGTGATCAGTGAATTCCACTCCGGCTGACCAAAGTGGTTTCCTCTTTACTAGTATGATGTCAAGCAGGGTGTTCATTAGGCATCAGAGATCAGAGAATTCTCTGGCTACTACAAAGAATTCTCCACCCACTACACAGAATTCTATGGTCAAATTTAGATGCACTGAACTAGTTTTAAATTCAGACATGGAGTGCTTTCAGAATATTCTCCTGTTACCTTGCACAATTTTCCTGCTGTTACAATTTTTATTGAAAGCCCTGGTCAAGGTCTGACAAAAGGTGTTCATTCCCATTTGGATAGTGTAATTTGAACTGTAATTTGCACTCATCTGTTGGATAGCACTGTGCAGTCTTTCCGTAGCTATAAAATGTTATTTGTGTTGCAGATTTGTTTGAGGTAGACACTGGAAAGACAATAGTTCCTTTTTCTTTATTCTCTGGCAGTGAATCTGCAGATATCAATGAAATTGTTTTGTAGAACTGTTATAGAATAAAGTTTTGATGGGTATGGTAAGCTTAAGAGGAAAGTTAAAACTTTGATACTGAAAAAAAGAGCATTTGCTACAACAGCAACAAGAAATGGTACTCCATCACTGGGAAATGTAACACACAACAAATGGTTTATCTAACAAGTTGTTTTCAAGTGTCAGCCCTTCATTAGAGCAAGTGGTAGGAATGTGGTGTGTGTAGTTTCCATTGGAACTTTTGGAGATGTGTCATTGGTTGAGTCATAGCAATAAGATGCATGGTATTCATTCTGATCTTGTGAGCTACATGAATAGTGGGAGTAAGAAAATAACTCAGAGTGAATGGCACAAATTATTCCAAAAATTCCCCCGCTCTGAGTGCTAGCTGTAGACAAGGGACAGACTAGTTTCTTTATCCTTTAGGGTTGGGGATCGAAACCATGACCACCCGAACAGATACACAGTTATTTTGAGTAAGACACAAGGCATGTCTTTTTTTTCCTGACAGCCTCCAAACTTCTGCACTTTATTGTGCATTGCAGTTACACAAAAATGTTTCGAGCCACCAAACTTAAAATTGCTTTACTTTCTTCTCTTAAAGACATGTAAAAAGGTTTTGCTTGGCTTTATACTCTTATGTTTAGCATTCCACGTGCAAAACGATTTGAGCAACATGCATCAGACTATTTATTTAGTCAATCAGGAAAGAGTTTGTTACTGGAACTGTATAAACTGTTGAGATAACGCAAAAAGCAAAATAATGCAAGTAACACAAAAGTATAGCAATCATAAATGAGAATAGCCAATTACTTGATTGCCAATATAATGACAAACAATCTAAAAATTTCTTTTTTTTTGCCATTAACTTGCAAGGTAATCATCGTTGATAAATACTTTTGTTTTCCAATAAGTCAAAACATCTGGCCCAATGTCTTGCCTCCTTTAACAAGGCTAGTTCTAAACAATAAGCCCATGTAATTGTTGAAAAGTAACACAACTTTCTATTTGAGGCAGGTTGTTTTGTTACTTTTGCTGTTCAATTTATCCTAGGCAGATCAATAAAACCATTGGCCTTAATAATTCTTGTATTGTGCTCAACCTCATCCAGTAATTGTTTACTTTTGCTTTAAGTTAAAAATAAAGTTGCCCATCCCATAAATGCTTATTATTTATTGGGTGGAAGGTCCATAGGGGAAGAAACTGTGCCCGAGGTCTTGAGTACAGCCCACGGACGAAGGCTGAGGGCCGTACTCAAGACCAAGGGCACATTTCTCCTATACGGACCAACCTTGCCCGGTAAATAACCTTATATATTTTTTTTGAGTGTCTCCATTTTAAAGTAAGAAAATAGATAGCAAATTGCTACCGCAAGGAGAAAATCTGGCCTGTGGGCCATATCATAAAAAGCTGGACTGGTCAAGTGCGTGTGATTAGCCAATCAAATTTTAGGATTTAGGATTCCAGCCCACTCAGATGCTTGAGGAAAAAAATAATTGTAAATATCCTTTTATCACAAAAGTTGAATAGTATATTCTATAGCTCATAGTTGATATTCTCTTTGCAGCTCAGCATAACCTCTCTATTTACAGTATTATCTAACTTGGCATATCGTGGCCGGAAAGCCCTGCTGAGGGAGCTACAGCAAAATGTGTCTGTAGGTCTAATATTTTATTTTCTTATGGCATAATTGAACTGATTTCCAAACTTGTTCTGACATCGTCTTGTGGCTATGGCGTCCATTTCATCAGCCACACGCCTCATTGCAGTTTTATTTAAAACAACCTTTTGGAGGCGATTTCTGGGAGTGTTCCTTTTCTTTTTCAAATCTGTAAGACCAGGCTGTTCTGCAGCATCTGCTTTCCTTTTACCGCTTTTTGCTGAAGAGCCTTTTTGTTTGTGCTTCTTCTTTCCACCTAAGTCAACTCCAGTGGCTGCCTCAATTTCTAACTGAATCTCTTTCCAATCAGCAGACGAATCACTCACATCCTGCAGTGTACCTCCATTGAGGTCTTTACTCACTGATACAGTTCCCACATCTGGTGAATCGTCAGAGTTAACAGGTATGCCCATTTCATCCCTGGGAATAATTTTCCCGTGAAATGGGCATTTGACTCTATCGCGTCTTGGGCAAAGTTTTCCACTGGGTAGAGTTGCACGGCAAGACCCCTTTACTGGTTCAAACTTGCCAGCAAAAGTAACCAATCTAGTTGGCTTAGCTTCTTTCTCATTTCCCAGTATATATTCTCCTTCATATTCCTTTGAACACCAGTGATTATCAAGGTATGTTTTTATCATTTTGGGTACCTGAGCAGTTGGGTCTTCCCAGAAGTAAAGATCCATGTCATATGGAACAACTGGAGCTTTTTGTAGCAATTCCCTTTTCCTGTCATCTGTTACAATATCTTCATTGTTTGCCACATCTAAAGATTTTTTGTTATCAGACAGTTTGTTTCTCAGATGGAACAGCGCTGTAGTTCGGGAGGATGGATCACCAAGTTCTCGCAGGTCACCACCAAACTGTTGCAGCAATTCTGTGTCTTTACCCACAAGCTTCTGGTGACTTGACTTAACTGCAAAACAACAAGAAAGTGGCTTCCATGTTAGAAACTATCGTGGTGTACCACAGTGCTGAGAATCTGGACAGGTTATGATGGGTATAGGCTACTGCTAGATACAGTTGACACTCAAATAAAGGTTATTATTATTATTATTGTTATTATTATTATATTTTTACAGGAGCCCATCAAGATTGATGGGGTCCTGATATGTTGGTGAACACCATTTTAAAGTAAAGATACGGGAGAAAATGAGTGCTTATTTTTGAGACTCTACTGCACCATCTTTCAGTAGCTCTAAAAATTGCTGAAAACAGAGCCAAGTGGGATGTGCATTTCTGTATCCTAATGGAAAGTTGCACAGGTTGGATGATTCTAGTGCATACATATTCCTAACCATAGTCAGATTGTAGCCAAAGCAGGAAAGGGGGAGGGGGTGTTTCTCTGGTTTTAAAAGTTGGGAGGGCAGGAGTATCTCACATGCATAAAATTTGCATAGACCTGAACCTTGGCAAGGCTGTTTACATATTTATCTTTTTCTCATTCCCCAGGTTCCGGAATTAATCCATAGAATGGTTTCTAAATATAATTTTGATGGTGTGACAGTGAAAACCAGCAATAGAAATAAGTGAGTTCTATTTCTCTGACTTCTTCAATGAAAAACATCTAAGGTTAACAGAAAAAAACTCATGCTTTACTGTCCCTAGAAACCAAATTAACACAAGATTAAATAAACAGCAATTAAAGCCTAACCCTGATTTAATGCTGGTCAGCTTTCTAAAAACTAGCCTCAGCAGCCAGCCAGTAAATACATATTAAATTAAATAGATCACCTGTCTCTGATTGATTCACTGGTGGTAACAGATCAAGGCCATATTCAGCTCTCCTGTTTGGAGGAATCAACAACTCAAGCCCTTCTTTCTCAGGGACATCTTCAAAGTCTTCAGTATCATCATCATCATCTTCACCAACACTGCCAAGGTCATTATGACTTGTTGATTGCTCCAGGTCAGACCCATTACCTCCATCACTTGATCCCATTGGTCTTATTTTCAGTTCCAGAAATTTACTTTTGGCTGCCTCTAACAGCCTCTTGAGGTCAATAAGTTGTTGAATTTTAGACTGCATATCATCTCCCTTGCTCAGCACAGATAACCACTTATTAATCATGGGTAAATGCTTATGAGTTAGCTCTTTGTACAATTCTTTAACAGTATGCAATACAATACTGTTATCTGCAGTTTCTTTAATGTCAGGTTGACATATATTTAAGTCAATACTTAATTCATAAGACCTTGTGGCAAAACCATGGTTTGACAAAAGTTGCTGACTGTTACTTTCGTTAATATCCTGATCAGTCGCCTGGTCTGATTCAGAAAACTGTGACATTTCGTCATTATTTGCACCAATTTCTTGTGAACCCTCAACAGGAATGTTTACAGCTTGGTGCTCACTAGCCTCAAGAGGATCTTGACTCCGGGCCACTGAAGATCTTTCATAATCATTCTTGAACTTGGAGGAGCAGTCTCTATTTTCTTCTTCACAGTCAAACTCATACTCATTAGGATGAGGCAGTAGAAGTTTAAAGCAATTCTCCATTTCAGTTGCACACAGTTCCATGTCACCCATCATTTCTGACATCTCATTCTCCACACGAATGATTTTACCTTTGATGAAGTTCTGTCTCCTTCTCTCTTTTTCTTCGGATTGCTGTCTTTCAACCCTGGTTCGAGCAGACAGCGTATTAAAATCAACTTTTTTAACTTTCTTTAAATAACTGTATCCCAAATCCAGTTTCTTATAGTGTGTACCAAACTTTCCAAACCAAGCGTCAATCGCCTCTAGGGTCTTGTCTTTGAGAATTCTTGCGGTACTTCGAGGAGGTGGAAGAGGTTGCTTCGGATCCGTTTCCACTGTAAGTTCAAGAAATATATTGAAGTCTACCAGTAACATTTCTCGGAAAGAGTGAGAACGCAAAAATAGTTCGTTAATTATTTGAAAGGAAGAGAGTCTTATTTCAGCATGGTGCTTTTTTAACTGTGTCATGACCAAATGGTAGACGTGCTTCACGTAAACGTCAGACTTCTTACAGATCCCCTTAACCTTCTTCATAAGATTGCTGTTCAGTGAAGAGTTTCCAGAAGAGGTTAAATCAGCAACCAAGTCTCCCAGTTCCTCTAGAAGTTGTAAGTCAGCCATGTTCTCCCCCTTCGTTGAGACAACAACTCTTCAAAACTGCTGATTTCGCGAAAATCGTCCATGTAAACATGAAGCTCAGCAGCCGTTCCTGCACCGTCCCAGGATCCTCTTTCATTCGATTTTGCTGGAGAAGACCTAGCCTGTTCCAGGCTCTCAGTTGGTGGAAACGAGCGAAGGAAAGCGAGCGCGAGAAAAAAATCCCCAATACTCCCTCGGTTTTTTTCTCGCGCTCGCTTTTCTTCGCTCGTTTCCACCAACTGAGAGCCTGGAACAGGCTAGAGAAGACCATGGGAGGGGGTCCTGGCTGAAAGGACTACCCAGTGCCTAATAGAATGGTGTTGCAACTTACCTAATCAAGTCGGTAGCATTTTGCTGTCCAGCTGGCTGTAAATGGTGAATATTGGTCACTTTAAGGTTTTGTGGTCATCGCCCTCCTTGAACTTGTCTTTACTGTTACTTTGAGTACCTTAACACACCCAGACCCTATCCCATCCCTATCTTATCGCTCCTGTCGAAAATGCACTTGCATTGTCATGAAAGGAGAAGCCGGTAAAAACAGAGCACGGCATTTCTGGTGTGCATGCAGACGGCGGGGCAGGGCAATGCTGGTAAACAAAATTGACTCCAAAATGCTTCAAAATTTCAAGAACAATATTCTGAGTGTTTTTCAGAAAATGTCCGCAATGGGTTGCAATATTTACCGTTTTTGATGATTCAAATGGCGTCGCTACATCTTTTTTCCGCCAGTATGGGCCGTAGTTCCTGGTGTGGTGGTCTATCTCTACGTCTGGTTTCCTCTGACAATTCATGCATGGGTTGGGTGGGTGTGTGAGATCATATATGGACTGATAGCGGCAGCCAGAGGCGCCTTTACATGCTGACGTCTTTGAACATATTCATATGGAAAAGTGCGCTATATAAATTCATTATCATTATCATTAGGGACGGACCATTAGAAAAGTGATGGGGTGGGGAAAAAAACAAAAAAAAATTCACGCAAGGGAAAATGCCAAGAAAAAAAATTCATGCAAAGAAGAGGGTAAAAAAAAAATTCATGCAGAAGGAAGGTCCAATTGTGACTTTTTCACACGTAGTAAAAAAAATTCGTGCAGAGGGGTTCACCTGAAAAAAAAATTTCTGCACAAGCAGTGAGAAAAAAAAAAAATTGTTCAAGCTGAAAATTACCCACCCCCCCATCACTTTTCTAATGGTCCGCCCTTAGTATATCGACATTGTTTTTTTGTAAGTGATGCCATTGATTTTTATTGGCATGGAATATCAAATAGGAGCCTGCACGGAAAATGAAAAGAGAACTGGGCTCGGCCCCACCTCTCTTTTCGGTGGCGACGTGTTAGGAACTTTGATAACCGCAGGAGCTCCTAATAACCGTTATTATTATCAAGATACGCGGCCAAATTGAAAACCGCCCTCTTGAAAACACGCGCTTTGCGGGCCGCAAATGACTCCTAGCGGGCCGTTAATGCATCAACGGCCCTGCAGCTGAGTCCATTGCCTGTGAACGGGAAGACTATTATTTTTTTTAAATATAATCTGTCTTTTTGCTAATCATTGTTACCAATCTTTTTAAAACTAGATTATATTTGACATTTTATTGTAAACAAAAAGGAATCTTATTTGGCTCTTGTTTAGCTGATCGTATTGTAGCAACAACTTTCCATACCATAGTTTCATGCTACATCTCTGTTAAATGAATTTGTACGATTTGGCCTTGTGTATTGATAATAATGTTAATCACATGACTTTTGTCGGTCATATAGTTTATTTGTGTCCCTCGTAGCATCATTTGCGCCCTTGCGCTTCGCGCTCGGGCGCAAATGATGCTGCTCGGGCCACAAATAAACTATATGCCCTCCAAAAGTCATGTGATTGTCCTATTATTATCAAGATACGCGGCCAAATTGAAAACCGCCCTCTTGAAAGCACGCGCTTTGCGGGCCGCAAATGACTCCTAGCGGGCCGTTAATGCATTAACGGCCCTGCAGCTGAGTCCATTGCCTGTGAACGGGAACACTATTATTTTTTTAAATATAAACTGTCTTTTTGCTAATCATTGTTACCAATCTTTTTAAAACTAGATTATATTTGACATTTTATTGTAAACAAAAAGGAATTTCATTTGGCTCTTGTTTAGCTGATCGTATTGCAGCAACAACTTTCCATACCATAGTTTCATGCTACATCTCTGTTAAACATTTTTTTCTTATTAAATGAATTTGTACGATTTGGCCTTGTGTATTGATAATAATGATAATCACAAGACTTTTGTCGGTCATATAGTTTATTTGTGTCCCTCGTAGCATCATTTGCGCCCTTGCGCTTCGCGCTCGGGCGCAAATGATGCTACTCGGGACACAAATAAACTATATGCCCTCCAAAAGTCATGTGATTGTCCTATTCCCACGCACAAAGTTCGTTGGCAACTAACGCGCGCATCCAAAAATTCTTTTATTGGTAAAGTTTGGCATTCAACAACCATAAACATCCTTACATGACGGAACAAGTTCCTTCCTCGCAAAGTTATTATGCCGTAAGGTGCTCTCTCTTTGAATGTTAGTGACAGGTGACGAATGATTCGTAGGTTTGCTTACGTAGCTGGTACGCGCGAACAAAGGTCCATGATTGGTCAGAATTTGACTGAAATTTCACCTTACTACAGTGGAACCCCGATTTTACGATGTCAAAAGGGGATAGCAAAATCATATCGTTAAATCGGGATATCGTTGTAAACGAACTCCTGATTCAACGATATGACGGGGAAGCAATCAAAAATATCGTAAAATCGGGGAACAAAAAGCTGTCCAAGTCAAACAAGCTAAGGGAAAAACTACAACACAAGGGGAACAAGGATGACAAAGCGGCTTAGATATCAAACAACAATTAACTGATTAAGGCTGGTTTTCACTAGAGACAGAGTCGGATTCGGAGTAGTAGTGCGACAGTGTCGTCGTTGAGTTGAGACCGTTGCTCTCTGTCCACGACTTCCAAACATTCGTCCACGTCTTAATAGTTTTGACTGTATTTCTATTTACTGCTTTTTCGGTGAGCTTTTGTATTTCCTCACCGGAAATTTCCGGGAATCTCCGCCATTTTCAGTTGAAAACAAAAGTAAAAAGGTAATTGTGTTCAGTGCTGTCATGGTAACGTTGTAAAACCATCCAATTTTGCTGTTATACCACTATTGTGCCGAAATCGGATACTATCATCTTATCAAATCTTCGAAATTTCTTATTTTAAAATAATAATAATAATAATAATAATAATAATAATAATAATAATAATAACAATAATAATATAAAATGTCCAGTCCTTTTTAAAATCAGCTTATGACCACTATCATAGACTAAAATTTTGATGGAAGAAAAGTATTAAAAAAATCCTAAAATACTAATTTACAAGTTCACGCCGTTATCATGCACCCCGGGGGGAGTCAGGGCATGGGGTGGGGATTTGACATTTTTGAAAAATTTGCCGTCAAATTCCCTGCCCACGGGCAAGTCATTCCAGTCAAATGCAACTACATTTCCCCACCCCAGGCTGCACATCGCTGTCAAATATCCGAAGGCTGGCAAAGAAAGATTCAAATATTCCCTCCCCCGGGAGAACAAGGTCAGTCAAATGCCCTACCCCAGGGCCAACAAAGACAATCAAATCCCCACCCCATGCCCTGACTCCCCGCCCCCCTGCCGGCTTAACATTGATAGGTGCATCACTTTCTAAAAACTAGCCTTTTCTGTCCGACTAGTTGGGTGATACTAAAACAATTAGACACTTCGCCCTCAACTGGCAACGGGTCAATAGCCACGGGTAAATGCGCCTAATGGGCTTATGACTAATTGGTAACAAGATTTTATCTGCTGTGAACAAGGAATGTCAAAACATGGTAAAAAGACTGGTGAGTGCGTATCTCATTTCCCTGATACTCTGGGAACGAGGTTGGTCTGCCTGGTGCCTCGGAGGGTTTCGCGGGAAAAAAAGATTGTACGTCATGCTATGTAACCTCAACTACCCCCTCACCCTTCACTGTTGTGCTCGCACAAAATCGCTCACACATCGCTGATAGCGCACAACATGTCGCGGGCAGAGTTTTACCTGGAACGTCCCTGGTTATTAGATGGAAGTGGGGATTATTTTGACGACGACGAGTTTCCGTATGATTATTACGCCGAACTTTGTGGGGAAATGTACCTTTCAGACGATCCTGCAGACGATAGTTCAGACGAAGGTGATACAGGAACTGACCCGTTCAAAGGCATGGCTCACAGCGACGATACGGAACCTAAAATCATGAACCAGAGAAAGCGAGCCATGGTGCTTGGAAAATTCAAGTTCATATCTCGAGGTGATGGCTCAGAATTAGAGTCCTCCGAAGCATTTGTTAAAGCTGTACAGGAAAACAACACGGGGATTCTTGAATATGATAAGAAAGTCCAAGGTAAAAGAAAGAAGAATCTATCTACAAATGTTGGCGTCCGTTTACCGGGCTACGGAGACCGCTTCACTGTAGCATGGAGCATGGACGATGGTGAAATTATGACAGATCGGGCGGTCAAACTGTACATGCCTGAAGACATTGCCATCTATGAAGAATTTTCCCAAGGACCGAAGTCGCCATGGTTCGGGCTTGTTGAACCACATATGACCCACAACAAGAGAATTGGCTTTGATGCAAATGGTTTTTGGTCCGTAGGATTGTTATTCAAGCATTTGGGAACGTGCGGTTTGCGCAAGTGGGATCAACAACTCCAAGAGCTGCAGAGAATCTTTAAGTGGACGTGTCAACCTACCGGTACACGTGCAAGTGACAAAACCAGTTGTCCCGGGAGTGAAAGAGCTGACCCTCCAGCCGCGACCCTGACAAAGACCTTAGATCAGTCCACAGTTGGTACCTCAGACGAGACAACAACCCAAACTGCCAGTGGGATGACAGCCGATTTTGAGAAGCTAGGCACTGGTAAACTGCAAGGGCGAATCATAGAATGGAGAGGAACTTATGGATTTATCAAACTACAACAAAAAAGAGGTCCCAACAAAGTGTTTGTTCATAGGAGTGACGTACAATCCCCGGTACCTCACTTGGCACTGGGTATTCAAGTGGAATTTGACATTGCCCAAGATCCATTTCATGCAAAGCCAAAAGCAGTAAATGTTGTAGTTGTCTAAGGCAGTTGTGATTTCCTAGTGACTGAAGGGACACACAACTAAGGATAGATCAAAATTTTAGTTTTAGCAGTGTTAATATTGGATGTTCCTTCACTTACAGAAATCCTCCTTGCAGTTAGGGTTATGGTTACAGTGTAATAAAAAGTTTTCTTAAAAAAAATTACAGAATTTGTCAGAAAGATTAATTTTATCCTAGATTTCTGTATAACCCCATACTTAATCATCCCGGGGGGGACTCCTATATGGAATGGATGGGGATGCTCGTCGTCTCACTTAGGGGTGTAAATTTCGGATTTTGGTCTCGCTTAGGGTGTTCTGGGCAAAATGTCATTATTTTTAGCCATCAAGGTCTCGTTAAGGGTTGCACGCGAAGAAATAACAAAACAGAAAGAATTTTGATTCTTCATATTTATCCAGTTCATATAGAGAAAGTTTCCCATACCATTAATATCATGGTCCTCTGTAACAAAATGTCTTTGTCTTGGTCTCTTTTAGGGGTCTGCATAAGGTTCGGCCACGCCCAGATTGGTCTCTTTTAGGGGTTAAATTCAAAATTTCCGACAAGCATCCCTGTCCACTTCATATGGGAGTCCCCTCCCCCCCGGGTTAATCATGCATGGTGTAACTGTCAGATCTAGTCAGGTCACAGCCATGACTGTGGGGACTATCGAAGGGGGGACATGAGCGACAAGGTGGCTAACAGTTTTCCTTATCCTGTTCTGCCTGTTGCCTTGCACAAGAGTGTGGGCATGTTTGGGTTAGTCCGTTGCTTGGTGTTTTCCATCCAGCTTTTCCTTTGCCCACTGCGTCTTCAACCTCCTTTGAGTGTTCCTTACAGAATAGTCTTAGCTAATGAGTTGTGGTGGATGATGTGACCAAACCATGTCAGTTTCTTCTTTATGGTGGCTGGCTGTACTGTTTCATTAATGAAAAGCACACTCAAAAAGTACATAAAGCGTGCATAATGGGATATGGGGTTAATGGGAAATTTAAGTATGCATTCTCAAACAAACAGATTCTCAAAGCTTCATATGGAATAAATATTCTGTGGCTTTCCAAGAAATGATTACATCATGTTCACTTTTTCATTGGTAGAATAAGAGCCATGGCCCTTGGGAGTGGAGGGGGTACTGAGTTTGTTGGTAATGGAGGGTATGTTATGCATGTTGCAGTTTGCAAGTAGAAATTACCGTACTCATTTTAACAATAACTTATGTACAATTTGTGCTGAGTTACATAAATAAACAGGTTATAAACAGTTGGAGTGTATCTTGTGACCTGAACTTGCATATTTGAGTGTTCCATCACTAAGGCATGAGAGAAGCAAGGCACTCTATTTTTAGTGGGTCACCTGTTCAGTTACATGGCTAGCTATCAAACAAAGCATGACATCAATATCAATACTTAATTTATACACGTAACGCCTAGGAGCTATATAAGCTTGTTCATAATACGTACGTGTGTAAAATTACATTCACAAAGGCCATACCACAACACCGGGAACTACGTCCCCTACTCTTTACGAACAGCATGTGGGTTCTTTAACGTCCCACGAAGTTATTACAACCAAGGGTTGTGAGACGAGACCTACGGTTTATCGTCCTTATCCGAGAAGACTAGAAAGTCTAACCGTTTGCAGATGTCATTACAAAGGCAGCACATTCTCAAATAATTTAAAGAACCTGAGTGATGGTCCGGCCGAGGTTCGAACCCACGACCTCCCGCACGATAGTCCAGTGCTCAACCAACTGAGCTAACTGGTTGGCGGTTGAGCTAACTGGTTGGCGGTATAGGAACAGGACTGGTTGGAGTTTATTTCCACTTACAATCCAACAAATAATCATGAAAATTAAGGGTGATAATGGGATTTCTTTAATTTCTTTATATTTAGAGTACCCAGAAAAATGAAGTATATTACAACTCACTTGACTTACAACATGAATACCTAGGCTACAAGAAAGACCACTAGTTAGTTGGCTTAAAATATCAAAATGGTTAACTAGGAGGAATAGAGTCTGCTATACATCCAGGGCATAATGCTGAGGATTCAGTGAAAGATCTTAAGTTAAATAGCTATCATTGGTCAATAAGAGGTTTTATTATGGATTGGTCATCAAAATTTCAACTTCTGAGTAAAGGGTTTTGAGAACACAAGGGCAGATAACTTTAAGTGATAGTTTTTAGACAAAGTGAAAGGGAATTTAATTCATATTGGAGGCTGTGTTGGAACACAAATGCACCATTCATGTTTAGTTTAACTTTAAACTGTGGCAAATGGGCCCAGTTTCAAGTAAGTGCCACTAGCTTATTTCCTGACATCATGCACATAACAGTTTTGCTAGAAACTAAAGCAATTCAAACAAAAGTGGATCAAAGCCTTGGTTATTAATAGAATCACTTATGTGGTCTTACATGCAGATACCTTGTACTTAGTTAATTAGTAGTGATAAACAAGTATTGAAAGAGGTAAAGCTCTGTAGAAAATGAAACACACAACAAATTTGTAACTTGCTTAAAACTAAATTTAATGACTCTTAATACACATTTTGAACAAGAAAATGAAAGGAGAGAGAACAATGATTACTTTGGAATGAAACAATGGCCTTTTAATTTTGTTGCTTCTCATGTCTTTTTTTACACATAGAAAACATTTGTCACTATCCTTCACAGATACAGGTACCTCATTTATACTGAGGAGATCCCAGGCTATTGAAGGACTTAGATTTATAAGTTCCAGGCATAAGTATAATTTCTATGGGTATCGTTAACCAATTGAAAATTGTACCATCTGCAGTGAAACATATAATAAACTCAAATTGTTTATAATTTACTTGTTAAAATCCTCTTTTTTTGTCCTGTAATAACTCTAGGATATTTATGTTAGCATTTTTGTGGCCACTCTAAAACAGGGTTTGGGAAAGTTTGGGGCAAATCCTTATTTATATATATGATGACATGTTACAACATACTATCATAATAAAAAGTTAAAACTAATTCAGTCAGGATCACATATCCTAAACAAGGCAAATCACAGCAAAAACACTTATATAATTATAGCAATAAATGCCAACTTTGTTTGTAACATGACAATTCTAGTTCCACATGGTCTGCTTTTCATTTTTTTTTACATTAATATTGACTCTTTGCTCAAGCAGAAAAGACTACCATAATCACTGTTTTCATGACACCTTCTTCAACAAAGCTTTGAAAATAAATGCAGTAATGATTTAAAAACTTTAAAACCACTGTAAAACTCTAACCACCCAAATCATGTTACAACCTTTGTCTTGGACTAGTCAGTAATAAAGTGTGGAAGAACTGTTTTTATAATGTCAATATGAGGTCCTTGATGAACATGACTTTCTAATCCAAGGTCTCCTTCTTTTAGCAGTGAATTCTGAGCTAGTATTCATTAAAATCTTCCAAAGTGATGTCGACAAACCAACAGCGTGAAAGCACAGTATTCAAGGTGACTTCTTGTGTTTGGATTTTTGTGAAGACTTGTGTTTCAATGAAGTTCCTTTGCCTTTGCATTTGTCCTTACGCTGTGATGTTCGTTTATTGTAAATACTATCATGATCATGCTGTCTATTCTTTTCTTGTCTGTCTTCTATTCTCCCAGTGGGTTTTCTATGCTCTTGATCTAATGAAAAAGAAAAATAATTTAAAAGGGGCCAAGAAAGAACTTTGAATTCATAAATGGCTGTCTTGAATACTAAATATAACCCAATAACCTACATGTACTATCATTGCATTGTTTTTCTTTGGTTGAAAGAAGACCTTGCAATTTGGAAAATTATAAGATACTCTGCTTTCCAAATTTCTACCAAAGTACAGGTTGGGCAAAGCAACCATGTTCAGAATTAAAATTTCTCTCACCATACTGCTAGAGGAAGTTGGCAACTTCCACAAGCAAATGCTAGCTAAATTACAAATGACAGCCCTAAAGTACAGAGAATGTTATGGATATTTAAAACAACTGTAAACCCAACAAATGCTTTCCAAGAGTAATAAAATGAGTGTTTGTACCTTTGTGTATTAATTTCTTTCTCTTTGGCTCCAAGGTGCTCACCACAACATTGTGAAGAAACCTCTTATTGGTTGTAGGGAGAGGACACCGTTGCCTTTGGTAAGGAAGAACAACCCTCAGCACGAAAACATGCTGGACAGGTCAAGAATAGGCCGCATGCCAGTGTATGTGTAAAAGATAATTAAATGAAATGCCTTTAATACTTCCAAAGTGCTAGGAGCCGAAGCCTCTGGCCAGAAAAAAGTGTGTGCAGTGTATTATGGACTAAAGCGCAACTATTACTTGCATACAGTAAATGATCTAATAGACGCCCACTCTCAAATAAATGCCTCTTATCTAATAAACGCCTCCCCTACGCTGTTAAGTTTGTATTAAATGCCCCTCTCTTATAAACGCCCCCCCCCCCCCCGTGAAAATTGTTCCAAAATACAAGGGAATGGCAAAATAGAGTAAAATCGATCAATTTATTAATTTCATTGCTTGATTGACATTGGTTTGTGTATTACCTATGTCATGTGAAGCAAGAGCAGAGCAGTTATATAGAGGCACAACTCTCCGTGCTGGATGAAACAAATCTCCCAAACCCTTTCCAAGTCATAAACGACTCGGACATAGAAGAAGCTAATGATGAAAATAAAATTACTCTGGATAAGGATTCTGATATTCCTATCTGGTGTGTTCTTCAGGGGCGATTGGGCAAGGCTGTGAATCTCCTTTTTATACATGTGGAGAGTGAGAGCTCAGGGACGTCAGCGTTTGATTATAATATGAAACCACACTCGTTTTATAAGCATCCTCTTGTTTGTACATAGCAAAAGAGGAAAAAATCAATTAGAAGCCTTGGAGTGTAAAAGCCGTCAACCCGCAGTCAAGACTCGGTTAACAAAAAAACGTTTTTGGTCGAAAGCATACTGTACAAAATTTTGCTATGTTTGTTAAACAACCTTATGAAATAAATGCCTCTCTCCAATAAATGCCTTCTATCTATTAAAAGCCCCATCTTGGACCATTAAAATGAAATAAATGCCCCAGGTGTTTATTAGATCATTTACAGGTAATCCCAGTATGTGCTGGGACAGGCAGAAATAGGGACAAAAGACAATATCAACTTATCATTGGACACATGTCATAGTGAGCTAGGCAAAGTCACTGCAGAGACTTAACTGAGGGCACAATGAGAAGTGATGCAATGAAGGCAGCAATGACACTTCTTGTATGAAGGGAAGGGGGGTGGGAAAATTTGATTGAAATAAATAGACTGTAACTGTCACTGTTGTATAATGCTGAGAAATGTGCATATGAGGCATGGAAATTCCAGTTTGTGGCTTAATGTCAGTCCTTTGGTAGGCCAATGACATTTTGGTACAGCTGTGGCTACAGTAGACCTTACATGTACATGGTTTGTAACCAGACACAAATAAGGATGTTTATTCCATTGCCTCCTCCTACTGTGTGATATTGTAACACTACTAAACAATTAGATTATGAGCTTGAGATTTCTATAGCATAATAGTTGATGAGGGCGCAGCCCGAGTCAACTATCACGCATAGAAATCGAGAGCGAATAATCTAATTGTTTTTGTATAAATCTACTTGTCGTTCAAAACTTTGTATTTTCTGAAACAGCCTTGACCAGTAAACTGTCTAAATTGTCTTCACAGACACTTAGAAAATGTGAAGAAGTGGCTGCCATTTTGTTAGCAAGGGCACACTGCTACGCTACTCACTATCTATCACAGAATAGATAGTGGGTAGCATAGCCAATCAGAGCGCAGCATTTAAGATAGAACGCTAGCAGATTTACACCAATAAATAGTATATGTACTCATTGGTTGTACAATAGATAGACATACAGTTGCTGTACAAAATTTTGAGTAAGGAGATACATGTACCTGATCTCACTAAACGCAGTGTGGGGTATCACACTCCTTTAACTACGTTTAGATTTAATAAGTAAAAGATCCTTGTTTAGAATGCTGCATGCAAAACTTCCTTAACAATAAACAACAAACTGGAGAAAGGAAAATCATCATCTTTGTTATATCAGACTGGTATGCCCGTGACCATCACAGTTTTGAAGAGCCCATCAGGGGTTCTGTCCTCATGTACCGGTACACAAGAGCCAATACAAAAGAACGAACAATACATTAATGCTAGAAAATGACTCCTAAACAAAGAAAATACAATGGTTATTCCCATGTGTACCAGTATATGAGGACAGAAGCCCATCAGGACATCATTCTATGCATAAAAAGCCTAGCATGAAATGCAATGTGTCAGATCCCAGAGTCAGACATTTGTCAACTACGAAGGTTAGACTAAAAGGACATTGTGAAGTATTAAGTTAGTTCAATACTTCAAGGTTTCTCAGTCTAGGACTTTTCTTGGACAGGCATAGTGTAGAGTTGAGCGTATCTCCAAAACTGGGCATTCCAAGGGCAACATAATTATGTGTGATTTTTATGGTTCCAAATATTGTATAAACATCTCAGAGGTAAGAGCTATAAAATAAGCAAACATGGGAAACATCTTTTACAACTAAATTAAATACATTCTCTTAAATAGTAATGTCAAACCTTTTACAATGAAAGTTTATGCTACAGTAAGAGACAAATCTATTTTAGTGTTGCTCACCATCCCATTGGCCCCATCTGTTCTGCCCGTGCTTTTCCCCTCTTAGCTTCCCGTAAAAGTTCTTCCTGTGCCAGCCTTAAAGATAATCACATATCAGTTTTTTAATACCCAACACATAGTGAGTGTACTTCTTAGCAAATAAACCATTCATTATCTTGTATCTACTGTGCATCTCACACAAACCCCATGTAAAGGGAACTGTATCAAAATCTCGAATCCAATGACATATGTTGGGCATTACGCACCCAAATTGCAGCCCCTTATTATCAATACTACTCTGCAGCTGCAAATTGTGAAAGAGGGACTGTGCGAAACGGTTTGGTGAAACTCAAACTAAAACAAGCTCAGAGTTCTAAGCTACTCAAAAAGAATTTACTTTCGTTAACGTTTTCTCTCATAGTCTAGCCCCGTGCCAAACATAAAAGAGAATAAGTATGATCCTTTGTAACAAAATGAACATGAAATAGCCTTACTTTCATTTTGTTGTGCCTACATAAAACCATAAGGCTTGCATATACAATGTCACGTATTACATATGCCTTAAAGTGTGTGTAATTATTTTCTCACCATCATAATGCTAAGAATAAAATTCAACACACCTGTTTAATTCTGCTTGGTCCATGGTGGTAGGTTAGTAAAAAGACTACAATAATTCTTCACTAGTTACCCAGTATTAGCTAACTACGTAAAGTTGTTGTTATATCAACTTGTAGCAAACTGATTTGAGAAGTGGGTTCCGCCATGATGGGGGTTGATATATTAGCAGGATAACTCATTGTGGTTTATTTGAGGTAACAGGGGACCGCGGGCGCGTGGAGCATATGTCGCCTGTCGTTTTCTCCCCTTGGTAGAAAATTCTGAATCCGTTCCGATGTGAATTTTTGGTTATCATGTCTTTGTTTGGAGCATCAAGTCAACCTTCGAGCGGAGTGGGATTTTCATTTGGTACTCCTGCTTCTTCATCTACAGGTTTCGGTGTATTTGGGGCCCCTCAGACTGCAAATACAGGGACCAAGTTGTTTGGTACAACCACCACCACCACAAGCGCTCCTAGTTTTGGCGGGTTCGGAACAGCTACTACAAATAGTGGGTCGATGTTTGGAACAGCTTTTGGAGCTAAGCCAACTGGTAAGCTAAAATTAGATTGGGCTAGATCTCCGTGTCACCTCGTTCGTTGCTATGCAAGGCGAAGCTGTACTTGCAGGGTTAGGGTTAGGGTTGTCCAGGGTACAACACGTGCAAACATTTAATTATTTCGATGCACGAAATAATAATAACTAGGAGTAACCAAAGGTTAGGAAATGCGGGCTGGAAGAGTGCAAAATGAGGCACATCACAGGATTTTGACCCTGCAGATGTATAGCACTTGCATCGCGGCACACTTAGTAATAGATGTTATTGCTAATCTTAGGAACTAGGCCCAAGAACTGATGTTGAAAATCTGGAAGGGATCACAGTTTTCAGATGAGTGAAATATATCTGTAAAGATAGACTTGAAATAAGAGAATACAATCAACACACAACGAACACAACATGATTTAACCCATTTGCCCCCGAACCACCTGTGTCAAACCATGACCCTTGTACTGCTTGTGATGTCATCAGTTTTAACGGTCAAGGACAACTTTGATAGTTAACTTGTCCAATACGAAAAGATCTTTTGAACCGTATCCAAATCAGCCTGATTCAGTCAAGCAGTCCAGAGAAACACATTAAGAACCATGTAACCCTGACCCGAAAATTTCATTCAAGATTTTGCTCCACTACCCTCCCAGACCTTGTTCTAAAAATATTTCACGATCCTTGGAGATTTTGTGAAAATGTTATCCACCAAACCAAAGCTTAATAAATACCCAGCAAAGTCAAGAAAAAGTGGGAGGAGAAAAACCAAAGAAGCGGCGAGGAGAAGGAGCAAAATTATGCTTTCTGCTCATGCCCGAACTTCGGACGCTGTAATTTACCATCTGGTATGAAGGCTTGTTTATTGATTGATTTTCAAGCAAAATTTTGGTAAGTTTCAGTACTTTTTGGGCAAACCTTGAGTAGAAAACTATCTCAATAGCTTCAGAAGCCATTTTTTTTGGCAAAATTTCCAGGAGTGAATGGGTTAATCAATTAATGAAATACACCAAATGGTATGAAAGAATTGGAATGCTATACTGTAAATAAGAACATTCTGGCAGCAGGTTTATATAACATATATGGATAATCAATAGGCCTTATCACAGTTTTTGTCACCATTTAGTTCAGGAGGCATGTGATAGATAGAAAGATAGTAGAAACTTTAAAAATTTGATGCTTGAACTTTTTCACTATACAATCTCTGATGCTATGTAGTCTCTGTTTCCATGGAGATATGAAATTTCAGTGTGTGCTTCTGCAAGCTGCAATCATTACCAACAATGTTGGACCAACAGGTGCTTTAATATTCTCATTCAGAACAAATGACAATCACTACATCTAACTTCTCCCCCTCGTTTCCCCCCCCTTCCAATGTTGGGTAACTTATTAAACACAATGTTATTTTTTATAACCAAGGTATTAAGTTTGATAATACAATACCAACATTGCTTGAGGGGGGGGGGGGGGCGTAAGATTACGAATAATCCCCAACATCTGTAAGAAAACAAGGAATTTGGAGAATTGGTCTGCGGCATTTTGGCAAAGATTGTAGTTTCTTTGTAATTTGCAATGTTTCTCGGGCAGAACTGTTATACAGTATGGTTTTGCAAAGGAATTAAGAAATCTAAAAATCATGTACATTTCACGTGATGGGAACTTACTGTACTTAAACATAACAACAGACTGAAGGTACACTGTAGCAATCTTGAACCTGATCCCGGGAATCTGATGAGGTGATGGAGTTCTCAATTTGAGGAGTTTTAGCTCAATGCAAGTGATGGAAACTTGTCTCTCCTTCCAAATCCATGTGCACCGCTGTGATAATGCTTTGACAGCCTTTACATGAACACAATCATTGCCACTTGCATGTGCTGACCTTTCAAAGATCACCTACACCCAACTCTGGGTAATTTTTGGAAAAACAATTCTTGCCATAAATTTTGAACAGACTCCCAGATTAGGGTTGTGGGCTCTCCTTGATGCTGCAGTAATCATAGTTATAATGAAATTTATTTGAATGTCAATTGTATCTAGAACTGATGTATTAACCAGGCCTTCTGGTATTACGTGATTGTGCGATTTTGCACAACGACCTCAAATCGCATGCGATCGCATCAAGATGATTTACCTTGGAAAAAGGCTAACGAGACTTTCACCTTCGATTTTGTATTCATTCGAAGTTAAGGCGTTATTTTGAATGTTAAGGACCTGGTACGAGTCTCATTCTTAAAGAGTCGCCTATTGGTGTAACACAAACACGTCCCTTGTTCAGATTAGCCAATCTGAATGGCTGTAATTTCCTGCCGTTTACCCACACGGCGGATTACCCCCATGGGTGATTTTTGCCAAAAGGAAAAAAGTGGTATCGTCAGATTACACGCACGTGCAGATAACCCGCACAAAAACAAAAGAAAGTTATGCAAAATAGTTAGAGAACTCACAAAATTTGAAGCGATGGAGCACTTTGAAAATTGCTCTGAGCCTTTCAGGCATTTTTTAATTGAACTCGTATTTCTCGTAATTGAGTCGTAAAGAATACATGTTTTTAAAACTTATTGCGTCAGTTAGCCTTCTATAATTATTAGAATCAAAGAAAACTTTATTCCTTGTTTTTGCTTAACAAAATACTTTTCAGCGTGCTATTAGCAAGTTTTCAGAACCACTGAAAACCATTGAGAATTGAACAAACTTGTAAAATTCGGTTCTCAATTTTTGGCTCCTACTTCGTGTACCGACACAGATGACGTAAAACAAAGACAGACAATAAAAAAGTTGTTACTGAATAATTTGCACACAATGGTGAAACAATGCATATGTCACCTGTTCCGGTACACGGAGTAGGAGCCCAATTTCCTCAAGAAACAATATCTAGGGATCTTCCGGGTCTTAGGAATTGCTTGAAACGGGATGCGTCGAGTATTTTGGTATTATTTCTATCCTTGCAGAAGCCCATTACCCTGATCCTGGGCTCCTGATCCTTGTCAGTGTTTTTTTTACATGCGTGCCGACAATTATATTTTTATCGCCTTGAACTAAATTATGCGGTGCCATGAATTGAACAGATCACTAAGACATTTATTTATCTCAGGTTCTACTTGGTCTAAAAACTCACTTGAAACGGGAATATACTCCGCAACTAAGGCAGTGCTAGCTAGGAATATTTCGCTGATGCGTTGAGTATTCTTACATTATTTTTTTATCACAGACAGTGTTAGGTTTGCACTGCACGTGTGCCGACATACGTCAGCATCGTGTTTCAGTTTAGCTCAACCTCGTTCCCAGGGTCCTCGGGCCAAGTAGGAGAGGACCCTGGGAACAAGGTTGAGTTTAGCTTTGTGTTTTACACAATAAAATTGTTTCATATAAAGCAGAAATGCATTCAAAATGTCTTAAGAGCAGCAAAAAAGTGTTTTCCTTATCCTGAAACCTTATAAAACAAGCTTAAAATTGCTCAGAAAAAAATCGCATAATCTTCATTATTTATCGCATAATTGGCCTCTGTAATCGCACAATTTGCCCTGCAAATTTCGTATAATTTGCATTTTTTTATCGCACCCTATCAGAAGGCCTGATTAACTGGTGACACTGTAAAGTATGCAAATGAAAGCAAATCAAATTGGTTTTTGTGGCAAGGGGAAAACCAGAGTACCTGCAGAAAAACCTCTCGGAGCAGAATTGAAAACCCACATACTCAGCCCACATATGATGCCGGGCTGGGAATCGAACCCAAACCATGTCAGTGGAAGGTGAGCACTCACACCACTGTGCCAACCCTGCTTCTGAAACATTTTGACTGCAGCTTGCAGAGTGATGTGTTCAGTGATATACAAATCTAGCCCCAGTTTTTATGCCAATCCTAAGAGTTATAGATTGGGGGTCAAAACCTAGAAAAATACATGTGCCTCTGACTCCCTGTGGCAGCTGCAGTTGTCTGAATGAAAGGATTATTTTTGAGGGGTGTTCTTTGCAACTATTATTTGTTTCACTTTTACCTAACCAACGACCCTTTAGTCTCAGAGGATGATGTACACAGAGTATTGTACTAGGAGGTGACCATTGCACTGTTTGTTTGTATAGAACCATTTGATGATGCATGTGTAGTATTTGCTTAAAATTATTTTCTTTATACTTTTTAGAAATCTATTCTTTTTTTAAGGGAAAAAATTCAGACATAAATAAAATTTTCTTTCCTTCATCCACGTGTAACTATCTAGTTTTGGTTTCCAATGTTAAAACTGAAGCAAGTTTTGGACCTGCTCTACCTACAGCTTTACTTAATAAACTCTTAACGCATTCCATAAACAATCTTTTACTTTACTTAAGATTACAGTCGAAGCTCTCCTTGCGACCACTCTCGTAAGCAACCATCTCTAGTTACAACCAACGTTGTGAAATCCCGTTTGAATTGTCACTCAAAAATCTGTAATTAAAAGCTCTCGTAAGCGACCGTTCCCGTAGGCGACGGCGACCACTTTTGGGAATTACCAACTGGTCTATTCCATTGCTTTTAAGCTCTCATAAGCGACCACTCAAAGAGTCTAATCCGTATTAGTGAACACTTTAATAAGATTACACTTCTCGATCAATTTGATCTTCCTTTGAAGACTCCAGAGGTCAATTCTGTCAAGGGAGTTCTCGGTCTTGTTAATAAGTTGGCCGAGTTTTCTGATTGGCAAGGCAGCGAAGAACTGTGTAAAGCCGTTATTTGCGTTTAAGATGTCTTGGTGGATTCACAACCCCACTCATTGAAACAATCATTGATCAAGAACTTTTTTATTAAGTCTTATAAGACTTAGATTAGAGACTCAAAATACTGTTCTCTGAACCGTTGCTGTTTTACTTTTTTATAGAACTGATATTGGATGTCATAATTGCGCCTTAGTGCTGTAGCAGTTCATTTGCACTTTGTGGCAGTTGTTGTGCTACGCACTGTAATCATCTGAACAAGAAATTAGAAGTTTTTAATCTCTCTGGATGCGTGAACTATACCTTCGTAAACCCCTTCTACGACAGGCAATAACTAAATATTATCTACAATACTATACTATACAACACTATTAATACTCATTTACATATCCAAACCTTTATACTAACAGCTCTCGTAAGCAAGCAGCCTCTATTGTTTTAGGGCGTGGTCGCTTACGAGAGCCCATTCTTGTAAGTGACCAGCTCCAGTTACGACCACTTTTTCGAATTCCTGAGGTGGTCGCTTACGAGAGATTCGACTGTAATAGTAATAATATTATTATCAAAGTCAAAAACATTACTTTTAAATGTTTTTCCAGTAACATAGACAACTTTAAGGAATTCAACAGTTTTTTAGTCTATGACTACTCGGTATAATTATGATTTGACAAATAATTATCAGTGCAAGGAGCATAAAACATTATTTTTGCTTTTGTTTGCTTCCTTTTGGTAAAATCTACAAGGTAGATGTTGAGAAATCCTTTTTTATTTAACAGGTTTTGGGGGAGGACTTGGAACTACAGGGTCTACCTTGGGGAGTGGCTTTGGGAGCACAGGTTCCACTCTAGGAGGAGGGATTGGGACTGGTTTTGGACTGGTTACAGGTGGTAGTGGATCCACCTTTGGTCAGCAAAACACAACAGGTACATGCAGCACAAAACGTACTGGCTTAGGAGAGTATTTGTATCTCAGTTTAATGTGTAACAAGGTAAATTGGATCCTTGTTTTCATCTTCCAATTCAGATTACTGTAATGCATCTCCCACTGTAATTCAGATGTTTTCATTTTATACATTGGTTTTCTGGGGTGATCTTGTAATTTTCATTTCCTCATTGGTTTTTTTGTCCATACAACAAAAAGAAAATAGAGATTGGCTTGAAGATATGAATTTTGTTTTCTTTTCAAGCCCACTGGGATTGTTCGTGAAATATTGTTTACACCACTTGAAAATGTATTGTTTATCTTCATTCCACTATGTAGTATTCTCTGTACATTTGAATGTAGATGAAAATTCACTGTTAAAAATGTTTAATTCTTTTTTGTTACCTATGGTAACCCTTTCACTCTGATAAGCGATGAATTTGCTGTTTCTTTGTGATATGTTGATACTCTGTCAGGCAAGCAGATGATGGGAATTGATACTTTAAAATTATTAACTTTAGGCAACTGAATTGATTGAACACCAAATTCTTTAAACTAACACACAATTTTACTTTCAGACTAAGAGAAGGGAAGGTTGAGAAAGTGCTTATACACTGTAGTCAACTGTAAGCAATGCTTGAGTAATATTTGTTCATTCTTTATTGCTAGGATTCCCATCATCAACACAAGGAATTTTTTCTCTAGCCTCTCAATCTGCTCCCAGCACCCAGCAGGCATTGCCTATAGTTCTCTTGACTGCTGCTGTGTCAAGGCCCCAGATTTATGGTGACGAGAGAGATGGAATCATTGCCAAATTGAACCAGTTACAGGCACACTGGGGGACGGGCAAAGGCTTCTACAGTCAACATGGGATGGTTGATTTTACACCACAGAATCAATTTTGTCGTTTTAAAGTAAGTCAAAATGCCATATTAATCAGAGAAACTGAATAATGTACTGTACAAGATTCACAATAGAGTCATGCATGCTTGATGAATAATTAACAACTCAATTAGCCCTTAGACCAATTTGAAGAGTTCCTGAAGGGTACAAACAGAACCTGTGCAAACAAGGAGAGGAGGGCTTCCCAGATCTAAAAACGTTAATCTGTCACAACATAATATGTAAATTATGCATAATGTCATGTGTCTGTGGTTGGGCAAGTGAAGGGGGGTATTGCTGTATTGTACATGTATCATGAACCTAAAAAGTGTGAGAACACTTGCCCAAAGAAGCTTGACATTTGCTGTTAAATTCTTATGATTCCTCCTCTTTTCTTTGTTAACACATACAGTGTCCTAACTGTAATGACATTAATTGATCATCACAGTTATGTACACAACTTAAGCAGCTGTGAAATTAATGCCTGAAAAAAAAACTCAGGCCTGAATGGGATTTGAACCCATGACCTCTGTGATACGGGTGCAGTGCTCTACCAACTGAACTATCAAGCCAACTGGGAGCTGGTCATATTGTGAGTGCGTAATATACCTGTAGATGGAGAAGAATGATGCAAATGAATATATGAAAGACCATATAATTGAACTGCAGAGTAATATGTAATGACATTTATTGATCATCACAGTTATGTACACAAATTTAGCAGCTGTGAAATTAAAGCCTGAAATAAACTCAGGCCAGAGCGGGATTTGAACCCATGACCTCTGCGATACCGATAACCGGTATTGCAGAGGTCATGGGTTCATGTGTCATTACATGGGTTCGAATTGTTGAGGCCTGAGTTTTTTTCAGGCTTTAATTTCGCAGCTGCTTAAGTTGTGCACATAACTGCGATGATCAATTAATGTCATTCCATATTACTCCGCAGTTCAAATATACATGTATGGTCTTTCATAGATTCATTTGCATCAGTATCCTGACTGTTAAGTAAACCAATGACAGTGGACTGGTTCCCGGACTGGAATTGTTGTTGCGTGTTAGAGCGTACTGTATATTCCATTGCAGGTTGTGGGTTACAGCCGCCTTCCTTCTGCTAGCAATGAAGATGGACATTTGTCCCTGGTTATAAACAAGAAAGAGAGTATAGTGCGTGAACAGCAACAGGGACTGGTTGATGCACTACACAAGTGTTTGGGAAGTAAACCTACACTGATGGTTTGTGTAGAAGGAATCAAACCTCTCCCTGATGATAGGTTTGTTTTGATCTCTGTTGTCCATTAACTCTTTTCTGCACAGAGATGTACAGTTGTTTCCTTGAGGTGGTACAGCAAGGGCTTGAGTGGGATCACTTGTACATCACCCTGTCCTTCAAAATTAGATATCATTTCATATTGATTTCACATTTAAGGATATTATTGTATTTTCGTAATATGCATGTAACCAGAGTCCTTCAATTCGACCCAATTGGATGGCATATGTTATTCTCATTGTCTTAGATAGACTATATACCATAAAATGTATATTGAGTGTTTTTGCTGAAGTTTGACCCACTGTGCACTACAGTGTAGATGTATTTATCTTGATCTATGACAGGCTGTGGTTTTGAACATAATCTAATGTTCATGCACTGTGCAAGTGTTTCTTAAGCAATGAAAAAAAGCAATATTTTAATACAGTGCAAAACAATAATTTTTTGTAACCAGCTCATTGCAAGGGCTTGGTACATCTATTTTGCGATGATAAGAATAGTATTACCGTAGTCTTTGCTGATGAAATATTATACTTCATTGACACAGGTCTACACAGTTCTTATGACACTGTATGCAATCAAGTTGTGGCAGTTTATATACAGTTACATTATAATAATAAAAACAATCAACTTTATTTAACAAGGGTAACATGGGACAGTACTTCAACTGAATAACTGGTGGCAAGTGACAGAAACTTCTCATTTGCTACTGAAAATGAGTTACAATGTTATTGTTAATTTCTTTGCGCTTTAGGTCAGAAGTGGTTATGTATGTTGTAGAACGCCATCAAAATGGCTCATCCAGAACAATACCAGCAAGTGATGTGTTTGCACATTTAAATCAAACAAACATTAAGGTATTGTACCATAATTATACAACAGCTAGGTATAGGCAGTATGTTTATTGCAGTTGAAGGCTTTCCAGCATAAGGGGCTTTTGTTTGCAGACTGACATATTTTAGAGTGACAATGCTTCTCCATACTTTTTTTGTTGACTGATGTTTGGCTTTTAAGAAATACAGAATGCAAATAATTTCAGAGAAAAGGAACAGCAGTAAGGGCAGAAGTTAAAAGCCAAAATACCATAAATCAGAAATATTTACTATTGGACATTGACTCACCATTAATCATAAACGAGGCTGGTGTAAAAGAGTGGGGATAAGAAAGACTAAAGTGACCAAAAAGGTATGAAATTTCATTGCCTCTTAGCAATATTTCTTTGCATATGTTTCATACAGAAGAAGCATAGAAGGTTGGAGAATCAAGTTATTTAGGCAACACAACCTTAACAGTAACTCAACATTTATATTTTTTCACTTCTGTTTTGTTAGGTAATTTTAAAAGATAAGACTCACAGAGCTCTGGCTCTTTTTAGAAGTTCACTCAAAACTAACATTGTTGTACTGCTGACTGGTTAGCCCAGTTGGTAGAGCATGGGACTATCGTGCAGGAGTTTGTTCAAACCTCAGCCATGTCACACTCAGGGTGTTTAAAAAATTGAGGGGAAAGTGCTGCCTTTGCTATGACATCTGCAAGTGGTTAGACTTTCTAGTCTTCTCGGTTAAGGATGATAAACCATAGGTTCCATCTCACAACCCTTGTTTATAATAACTTCATGGGACTTTAAAGAACACACACACACTGTTTGTGAAGAGCAGGGGAAGTAGAACCTGGTGTTGTGGTTAGGCCCTTGTAGTAACACAGTTGTAATTTGTAGGTCAAGTGAGCCCCTGGCTGGGGAGATTGGCTGACTAGTCCCCATGTTATCCACAGTAAATAAATAAATACCATAGTTATTTAGCTACAAGGCACAGTTTTTATTCAGAAAAAGTTGACTTGTTCACTATGAATTTTTGGTCAACTTGGGGTGCTTCTTGCAGTCAAGTGTTTTCAAGCATTGAAAAGTAATTTGCCGGAATGTTTTCTGATACTGAACTGGGCAAAGAACGTAGCAGATCCAAATACATGAAATGGACAAAGAATTGGCACCGGGAAGATATCTAAGTTAGGAGTGTCTTATAAGCTAATAACTGTGGTAAATAAATTGTTAAAGAATGGTTTTGTATGCCTAAACAGCAACACGTGCATTTATGCATGTATCATGTGCAAGTGCTTTCTCCTTGATAATAATAATGATATCCTTACTGTTCCGTGTTTTCCTCTGAATTATTAATTGTAGTCGCTTGTTGTCAATTGAAGTAATTTAATTGGTGATTTTTCTTCAGACCCAGCTTCAGTCTATTGGTATTGTTAACATTATATCAAAAACCAGTATGTCTCCTGCACAACTACAACAGTACCTGGATAATCCACCAGCTGGTATGTTAAATATCCAAGCCATTCCAGCATTTCTTCTCTTAATTAAAGTAATAACATAACTTGCACTTTTACTGTTACAGCTGTACAGAAGGCCAAAACTATAGGTCTGGCATAGCCATTGCTAACAGTATGTGCTAGAGTACAGTATGATGCACCTAGTTTGGTTACTAATATCTGTGCAACATGTTAACTCATTCTGCCTTATTGGATTTAGTGCTTAAAGCCCAGCATCATGGTGCTTCAGGAAACAATGCACAATTGCAAAGGGGTATAAATTCAACAAATTGACAAACTATATACAGTTGAAGCTCTTGCAAGTGACCACCTATGGAATTTGAAAAAGTGGTTGTAACTGGAGCTTGTCGCTTATGAGAGCATACCCTTGTAAGTGATAGGGACTGATCACTTTAATCTAATGATCTTAAAGCTTGTGCAATATAAAAACATGTATTTATTAATAGTTGCTGGAATTTAAAATAAAACACTTTCTTTTTTGCCTCCCAAAGAAGAGGTTCACAAATGTACAGCTGACTCGTCCACAGAGATTGAAAACTCATTGAAAGTGTTGAGTTACATGTATGTGAATCTGCCTATTTGAACAGTCACTTATGAGAACCTAAACTAAAGGCAAAACCTAGCCGGTAGTTCTCAAAAGTGGTTGTAATTGCTTATGGGAGTGATCACGTATGAGTGCTCTTTATCACAGAGTTTAAGTGACGGTTTAAATAGGGCTTCACAAAGGCAGTTGTAAATAGACCCAGTCATGTACGAGAATGTTCACAAGGAGAGCTTCAACTGTATTTGAGAATTTTTTTTTTTCGATAAATCATGTAATGTCTTTTGGGTTCCCCCATTGATGTTGTTCAGATATTTTGATGTACAGTGAAATTTGATTGGCTTTGTAATCAGTGTCATGGTGTTCTGTCTCTTATCATCTTCATAGGAATTGATCCTTTGCTCTGGGAACAAGCCAAGAAAGACAACCCTGATCCTCAAAGGTATGTTACAATGCTTGGAATTTCTCCTTGAATCCTATTTTGGAATTAGTTTTTAATGCAGTGACCTTCAATACGGTACTGAAGTAGAAGCTGATTAGAAATCAACTTTCATGCTACTGTAAAACAACTGCTGTAACCCTACAGAGCCAATGTGTAACCATCTTGATCAAAAAGCTTGTTCAATGAAGAAAATTTATTGTGTGCTGAAGAAGCCAAAACCTTTTTCCTCTGGGAATATGTGGGAAGTTGACATAGTTTTATGCTATACTGGTTTGAAATAATGAATGTAACTTAAAAACTTACATTTCACAACCTTGCCCAATCACCCCTGAAGAAGACACTAGACAGGAGTGTCAAGATGTTGGGTTGGTGAACTGTATATTTTTTTTATTATGTACATCATTTCAAACCAGCAAAGCATCAAACTATCTATCTGATTGTCCACCTGGTCTAGATATGTCCAGAAATGCACATTAATGAGATTCATACTCCTCATATTAGACACCATGTGTCTTGACTGTTCTTATCTCACCAAAACACTCTAATATCTCTCCTATATGAAGTTATATGGAACTCTCAAATCACTCCTCCAAACATTAAGTGTTTGTCAGGGCTCTCACTAGGGGCTGGGTGCCAGGGATTTTCCCCGGCTTCTGCAAGTCTGAGCCCCGGCTACTTTGATACAAAACCAAAACATTAGTCACACCAGTAAATGTTTGTCCCCTGGCTACTTTGATACAGAACCAAAACATTAGGCACACCAGTAAATGTTTGTCCCTCGGCTACTTTGATACAAAACCAAAACATTAGTCACACCAGTAAATGTTTGTCCCCTGGCTACTTTGATACAAAACCAAAACATTAGTCACACCAGTCAGAATGCTTGTCCCCCGGCTACTTTTTCCATTTCCCCGCCTACTTGAGAAATTAGTGACAGCCCTGGTTTGTTAAAGAATGCAGCGTGCATTTCTGGCCATGATTGACCTGGTCGCAATTTGCACTTTTCCTTCAACTATGTGGGAAGTACTGAGTGAGCAGGATAGCTCCTTCGTGCCTGCCTGGTAGCCAATCAGAGAGCTTGATTAGGTTCATCTTGCCTGTACTGTAGTTGTTTTGGCTGCTGTAAGATTCTGTCTTTGCAAAATGCTTTCCAGGTTTTTCTATATAAACCTTGACAATTTTTAAAACGTTGCAGTCTTACATGTAAGTTCACCCTTTGTAATTTGAAACCCCAGTGAAACCGCATAAAAAACAAGACTAGTGGTGAATATCTTATTCCTAAGATTTTTTTTTGTCCTGCAACAAAATATTTCTTGTTGTGTGAGGGAAATGAGTGGCATAATGGCAACTGGAGTAGTCGCTTTTCACCTTTGTACCCTGGGTTCAGTTTTCCTCTAGCTCACATGGGCCGGGTTTGATCTTGGTTTTCTCCTTGCTCCGAGTGGCTTACTCAAGCTTCTCTGGTTTTCCCTCCCAATTTTTGGGTCGTAACGATTGCTGTCACTTGTTTGTAAAGGTTGATACCCGTGCCCATGATCGGATTTAGTGAGCTAAAGAAGCGATTAAAACTCCAGGAACAAGAAGCCCTGCAGCACCAAAGAAGACTTTCGGTGAGTAGCTGACCAATGGCAATTTTGTTATTTAAGTGCCAGTAACAGTACCAAAAGAGTGAGGCACACTATCGCCGGAGGAGGTCGACGCAGATGGAGCTCACAAAAGGGAAACTGACGTTTCGAGTGCAAGCTCTCTGTCAGAGCAAAGGGCAAACCCTCGAAACGTTACCTTCTCTTTTACGACTATTACCTTTCAATGGCAAAACATACATTCTCAACACGATTGATAAACAGATTTTTAGTGTGTTTCACTTTGCTACGACATAGCCCTAGTTTCTCACGAACGAACTCCTTTTAACCACAAACAAGCCCATCTACACAGCCATACCCACTACTTCAGTAACAGCAGGTGCTGCATGTCATGGCCAACATAGGGAGGCACTGTTGAAGTCACTTAATGTGGGCCTTCGTTTGTTACAGCTTATCGGTGAAGAGATTGCAGATTTGCAGCACAATCACGCGACAACAATGGCCAAACTGGCGCAGTTTAAAAGAAAACACCTAGAACTGAGTCACAGAGTACTTGAGGTGAATAGACGTAATCTTCTGTGTTATTGACGTCTTTAAAATATGTGAACTTCCTATAGCGAAAGATGTTAAGGAATTTGGGTTGCGGATTGTTTGTCTCTAATGTGCATTTAAGTGGTTTTCAACTCCCTCTCTAAAGGAATTTCACGATGACTGGGGATTGTTGAAAAAATATTGCATCTTTTTCTTAATTTTTCTGTCAATTTATTAAAAACAATATACTTGGAAATTACGGAGCAAAAAAGGAAAATTTAGAGGAAGTTTCACGAAATATGAAATAACTACACACCCAATCAGAAGAAAAACGCACGCGTGCGTTTTCTCGCGCCTGACGCTGATGGCATGTTACCAGGGTAACTGGTAATGGTCTGAGTTCTTATTGGCCAATGGACTATTGACTTCTTGTCTCTTTTATTTGTCACATGTTTTGTCTCGTTCGTTGCTTGGCGACTCATACGTTTTCCGTACTGTGGGCGGCTAAAACTAAAGAGAGATGTACAATGTAATAGGCTCTGTAATTACTGGCGCCTTTGTTGATGTTTAGAAGTTAACCGATTACCTTAAAATAAACACCATAGTCTGTATAAGATATTATCTGAGTAGAAGAAATCCATTGGAGCCAGAAGCAAAGGCAAAAGTAGTTTCTCAGCCAATTCTGTTTGTTATTGTATCATGAGATAAAGCTAGGGTCATGTTCTTCTAGTTTGTCTTAATCCGTCACTTTTTAAGCATTTGTTTGCTGTCGCTTTTCTTTTTCAAAACTGAAGTGTTCAAGCGTTGTCTGGCGAACTAAGCGCCAAATACATAAACCAATCCAGGACTTTTATGTGGTGTTATGAGAGACTGTGAAATGACAGACCGTCCCAGCTCCAAAATCAAAGTAATTAGTCCGGCAGTCACAACGGTGCACACAGTACACTGATCTAAACAATCAGAGATTGAACCAAATACATGTCGTCGGTACCAAGCGCGGAAAATGTGTGCAGGCCAGTCAATATGGTTTTTATTTAGAGCAGTTTTCGGTAGGGGAGGCATTTGGCTCAGCCAAATCTTCACAGTGTGCGTTAGTCTGAATGTCTGAATTTTGAGGTGTAATAAGTGGTTACTCCATAATTACTAATTAGTAATCTTAACGATCAGCAGTTCAATCAGATAAGTTGTCAATTTACCCAGGATTTGTTGTCCCCTTTACGTGTACATTTTCGAGGGCCTTATAAGTTAGTTGACACAAATTTTCAAGGTTTCATGGCTGTGAAGATTAGAAGTGCAATTGCGCGATTTCTGATAGACTAGAGGGGGCTTTTGGAGTAAGTACCTGAGGCGTGTTATGAGTAGCGCTAAAACTTAGCTTGTGAACAAATATTTATTGTTAATAGGTCATGGTGAAACAAGAATCCTTTAGAAAGAGCGGTTATTCAGTACAGGCAGACGAAGAACAACTCAGGTGAGATATATAAAAAATGTAATTTTGTTTTCTTCCCAGGCACTTTGGGACTCACGTATAAAAATGTTATCCATCAGGGGAAAACTGTATCCGGGTCTTTGGTTCTTAAGACAAAGGCGGGCACGGCTCTAAAGTAGACCGACTCAGGTTTATTAATAACATTTTTTCCAAGACGTTAGAAACGCTTGCGAGAAACTAATGTGATTTGGGGCTGTAATCATGGTAATCTTTTCCATAAAGTGAACAATTCCTAGCGATTAGATTCATGTGGAATGAGAACAGAGGCACAGTGATGCAAATTAAAGAAAGAAGCCCTACTGAAATGATTTCATTTGCGTAATAATAAAGATCATTTGAAACGTTCCCACGGAAACTTCGAGACATTTTTTAATCGAGGACCCCCTGCGTAAGGATTCCGTCTTGAATGGGCTGGATGAAAAATTGCTCCCAGAACCAATCAGATTGCAGGATTTACTGAATTCTGCCCGTACACGCACTGAAAATTAAAATATGGTCGTATTGATGTATAGATTTATTGAAACTGAGTACAAGCGACTAACAGGCACTTGGAGTGTAACAATATCTCACATTCCAAACCAACACACAATACACTCAATACAGACAAAGGACATAACAAAAATACGGGCCCTCTTTTAAAATTTTCCTGTTCTCACACATGTTAAAAATCTCATACAGGTTCCTTGCCAATTCCAACATATGCGAAAAAGAATAAGATCTAAGTATTTACTTAGAAAACTCTTTTGCTTGATCCGTCAAAATCTCAAACGTCATAATTTCTTTCCCGAACTTACAGATACTCCTAGAAGCGGAGGAACCCGTGAATTAAATAACTTGATCAAAATCTTTATTTCAAATTGCTGGTACTGCGTTTTGCTACAAGGCTCCAACTATCGTTTTGAATTCAGAACTGGAACAGTCTGCAAGTTTTGAGCCATATTGTTTCAGTTTTTGTGGGGCAACTCCCTACTCCATAATACAGATAATCTCCTAGCTTCCAAATCTTTTCCTGTTATGGTGTTTAAGAGCTGTTTTTTATGTTCCAGGGAGTTTCTCCGTTCCATTTGTAGTTGTGAACCACCATTTGTCAGTTTTAAGTACGAAATTGCAGTACTTACCAGCTACCTATTTCGTTGCCTTTTTGTGAAGACTAGGAAAAACTACGAACTAATCTAAGCAAAATACATTTGTACAATAGATAACTACGTTGGAAACATTTAAGATTAGATATCTATTGTATAAGCATGTATAAGGTACCCAGCTGTATTACTGGTGAACTGCACTTTGGCCAATTTATTCCCTTAGTATATTCTTTTCTAAGAGTCGCCTATCGCCCATCACGATACTGGCCTGCGTTGTTACAGATTTTTCGCCAAAAATTACATCATTTTGTCGTGTGAACATCATGCCAAGGAAGCGTGATTGTGCATGTGCATCACGTGTGTTCAGTAAAAGGTTTAAACTCTGTAGAATGTGGCGTGATTTCTCGGTTGACCCTACGGGGTTGCAATGACATGAATAAAAAGAGTTTGCGTGTCCTAGGTGGACAGAATTAAATTAAATTTTCTGTGTCCTTTTGTAAACGTGCCGGTTTTCAAGTTGTAATTAGACAATGGTCTTTGAGTCGCACGAAGCCGCAGACAGCTTCATTTTCAAGTTACATTTAGTTTTGAATGCCCCCCAGCTGTGTTTCCAAAATAACAATAAAGAGGAACTTGCCGTGTGTATGCACTTGAATCAGAATGCCTTATTTAATTCTGAACAGAAAAATATCAAAGCATTGATTATTTATTCATTTATTCTAGCCTCGATTAAAGCCTTTTTTCGTATCATTGTGATATTGGTGAAGTAAATTTGTTCAAGAAGCTTAAAGTAATTAATGTATTAGACCACACTTCAAACGAAGCGAACAATGGGATATGGCTATGGCAACAGATTTACTCAAGTGTCTGCACTCAATAGCGTGGTCTTAACGGTTCACATCAATCATTGCATTTTTTGTTAGTAAGAATTAAACCTTTGGAACGACTTTCTAAACAAAAAAAATCCTTCTCGTGGACGCGTTATGAAAATGGGATTGCAAAGGTAGACAAACATGATGACGAGAAAGAATCTCCAACACAAGACTGTAGCGTAGGACATTCATTTTGTATCGGTAAACCATTAACAGGAAAGATTTTTCTATATTTCCGGGAAGTTACCGTGAAAACAAGCTTGATTATGGTAAATTTCGTTATGCATTTACTATGTATGGCTAAACAAACAGAAGTTCGTCAGGGAGCTATCGTTTCCCTTTCACACAATAACTTCGAAGGAGTTATAATGTCTATGAATTGCTACTGGTTTCTTATATCAGATATGTAAGGGGATAGTAGCGTATCCGATATATATATATATATATATATATATATATATATATATATATATATATATATATATATATATATATATATATATATATATATATATATATATAAATAAATATATATATATATATTTATATATATTTATATATATATATATAAAAGAAAACTGTACGTTTTAGTCGACCGGTTAGCTCAGTTGGTAGAGCTCCGGACTACCCGCCGGCGTGCGGGAGGTCGCGGGTTCTGAAAACCCTCATGGGCCGGACCAACACTCATGGTCTTAAAATAACTGAGGAGAAAGTGCTGCCTTTGCATTGACATCTGTAAATGGTTAGACTTTCTAGTCTTCTCGGATAAGGACGATAAACCGTAGGTTCCGTCTCATAACCTTTGGTTGTAATAACTTCTTGGGACGTTAAAGAACCCACACACTGTTCGTAAAGAGTAGGGGACATAGATCCCGGTGTTGTGGTCTGGCCTTTGTGAATGTAATTTCGTCAGATGCGTGGGGTGGGTGGATGGGTGAGATCAAAACATGGACTGATAGCGGCTGCCAGAGGCGCCTTTACAAGCTGACGTCCGATCTTACCCCAGAGTAAGAATTGTAAACCGCCATGGACAATTAGTGGATATGTGCGTTATATAAATCCCCATTACCATTACCATTACGTTCTTCATTTACTACAAAGCGCAACTGAAACAAACCATGCTGCACTGTGTACGTAGTAAACATAACCTACTAACAAACATTGTGGGGATAGTTTGTAAAGAAACTGGTGCTGCGTCGGTGGGAAATTGAAACACAAGAAACTGGATAAATTTATCCAGTTTCTACTAACAAACAGCCAGCTTTCCTTCGGTGACTCGTGATTACTTCGTCATGTGGGATGGCCTTTCTGTTTTGATTCCTCTATTTGGCTCGTTTCATGATTAAACTCCTTGAACCCTTCTTTGTCAACCCTTTTTCAACTTGATTGTGATGCCGGTCACATCGCAAGGGAACATCTCATCGTTTTAACGTTTTACGTACTTGAACCTTTTTTATGGCGTCTATCCCCACAGAGGCTGTCAAGAATACCTTCTTCTCGTGATAGTGTACTTGGTTGGTATTGGCGGGAAAGTTGTTTGATTCTGTGTCTTTTGTTTCAAGCTTGTCCTCTCCGCAGCCAGAAATAGCACAAAATTTTATTCGCTAACTGCTAAAGAATAGTATGTCCATTTCGATAGAGAAGCTAATCACCTCGAAAATTCTTCGTCCTCCCTGTCAAATCAATTCAAGCTTGTTGAGGGACTATATTGATAGCGGACAAACCCTGACAAGCCTTGCCAACCTTCTATTTTTCATTAATCTTTTTGTATCTAGTTCACTTTGTTTCTTCTGTCGCAGGGTTCAACTCGAGTGCCTCCAAGCCGAGCTGAACGCTCCATCACAGTTTAAGGTGAATAGTAATTCCCGGTAGTTCCAGTTTGCCCGCTTGTTTTCCAGTTTGTTGTTACTATTTCTTTGCATTGAGATCAGTTGGTTTGGTATGGACATTTGGTCGAAAGTCACTGAACCGTTCTGTACTGTGGTATTGTTTTTTTGTACTTTATAGTTTGCCTCTAATTTTGTCTAAAAACCAAATCAAACCTTGTAATCGTTGTTTTGAACGTTACTGCGTATTACATGTTCACGTAACAGCTTGTTTTACTATTCAGTGTGGTTCTAGCTTTTCTCATCTGTGTATATGCATAGTTTATATATGTAGATGGTTATGAATTTCGACAAGATTCTTTGTTTCATGTTTTTGTTCGCTTTTTTCGCCTTGAACCTGCACAAAAACAAACTTTTTTTGGTAGAATATAACCAATCAAAAGTTTCGACTAATATATTCGCAAGAAACTTGCGAAACAAAAACAAAAGATTGTGCAGGGTCACGGTCGATTTAACACCTGACTGCAACTGCACTGTTCTTGCTTTTTAAATTTCCAGGGTTTCATGACCAGTTCCTGGATTACCTATGGTGTATGAAACCATGCTTTGTGATAATTCTTTTAAAAGTTCCGAAACATACCGTGAGACTATTTGTTATAAAATCTTTACTTTAACACGATGAGATTTAGACCTTACAAGCTTGTGGGGTCGTGTATGCTGACTTAGTCACAATGAAATATATGTATTTATTATATAGACACGAGTGTTTTACTGGAAAATATACCACTCGTAAAATTCATAAAAACTACATCCGGGACCCGAGTGGTTTATTTTCCATAATCTCACACCTGAGTTTATCGATGACGTAATTTCGGTAATTTCCCTCCGAAATTCTTTTTGTCTATATAATAAAAAGAACATTACACGGCGTCTTGGAGTTATGAATTTTATTTTCTCGTGGCAAAAACAATATTTTACTCACTCGTTGCGCGCGTTCGTAAAATATTGTTTTGCCACTCGAAAATAAAATTCATAACTTCGCGCCAACGTGTAATATCCTCTATATGTAAAATAATTGGAAAGAACAAAAGTCTTGTCAGTAATTAGTTTAAAATACAAATATATGCGTAAGAATACATAGAAACTAAAGAGAGAATATATACCTATAAAACGCCTAAAAATTAAGGGAAGAGATATTCATTTAATCTGGTAGTTATAACCAGTGATTCTTAGTTTTTCATCTGTAGATCTGTTACCCAGGCAGTGTGACCTTTGAGAAGCGACTGAAATATGCTTTCCTATTTGCCCTGTTGTTTGTAAATAGATTCCTTCTTTTTTTTCGAATTCAAGTTCTTATGAAGTATAAATTCGTCAAGGTTTGATAAGTTGGTCATTTTCCTTCAAGTTTGTTCTTCAACTTTATTGTATGGCCGAGTTGGAGGCATTGTGATTTGCTACCTTAGAGATGGACCGCTAACTGTTCGCTAACCCGAGATTCTGAAAGAGAGCTAATATGCGAGTCGTTTCGTGTTCCCTGTTTTCATTATTAATTTTCAGTTTGAACAGGAAGTGACTCAAAAATATCCTGCAGTGTCTATTTCTACCTGAAATTGGAGCCGTAATTATGAGCACTTTATTGTGTTTATTACATCCATTTTGAAATCACAGGTGATCCTTGCAATTTGATTGGTTCATAGCAGTGTGATTTATTCCCAAACTGCACCATTTTTTTGCTCTAAATCGCATCATTTTTAAAAAGTTACTCTTCTTCAAAAACTGGGCTTCCTGAAGTGGATAAATAAATAAGTAGTATTGACAAAAGACTGTGATTTCAAAATGAGTGTAATAAAGTGGTAATTGAACTTCGTGTCGTGCAATTTGATCTGAAATCATACTTGTGATTTCAAATCGATATTTGAAATCACGCGTATGATTTCAGACCAAATTGCACTCCACTCAGTTCAATTACCATTATATATTTACTATTGATAAGTTTATGGATCAAATTTTTAAAAACCTGACCAATATTTTCCCAGCAAGGACCTGACGCTCGTGCAATAACATTGATATTGAGAAAATATATCGCCACCTAAATGTGGATACCCATTAACAAGTACCCCTGATTATGAGACAAGAACTTTATTATTGGGTCGAAGTCGCAAGAATACAATGTACACTAATTGGGGACACTTAACTACAGTTCATTATGTAATAATTAATAAAATATAGAATATATGTACATGTGTGGGTGTTAAAAACTATATAAAACAACAATGAGTCATGTTTCAAAATCAAACTCAAAAGAAGTGTTCAGTGATTCAGAGAATCGAATAGTTTTGTTGAGTTTGGACCAAATAACGACTTAAATAAGTCAGGCTGTGTTTGCCATAAGCAACAGTCCGAAATCTGGGAATGGCAAAATCAGAATTTCCAAGATGATACTGGGAATTGTTAACATGAAATAAGTCCGCGATATAAGGGGTCGCCAGACCTTGTTTGACTTTATACATTATGATTGCTGTGGCTTGCAATCGTCGCGTACGAGGTGTTGGTAGTTTCGCCCTTTGCAAGAGTTCCTCATACGTCGAGTTGTCACAATAAACAGCGCGTGGTGCTCGTTCTTAAATTCGTTCTAGTTTTCTGGCATCAGAAGAACGACAAAAATGCCAGTCAGTCTGACAGTGTGTGAGATGAGGTTGTATGGCAAATTTGACAATATGTAATTTAGCAAATGTCGGAATAAGGTTACGTAATCTCGGAAGAACACCAGTTTGAGAGGAGGCTTTTCTACAAACATTGTTTACATGACTCGAAACTGATAGTTGATCGTCTAAGGTAACCCCTTAAAGCATTATCTCTGATTTCTGATCAATTGCAGTGTCATTAACAACGATGTGTAAATCCCTGAAGACAATTCCTCGGCCCCAGACTCATCACCTGATACTTTGAAAAAATTTCCTTGTAAAAGATTATTGTTGTACTGCTCAGAGATGTTGCTTCCTTCTTCAGTTAAAATGTTTTCAGCCTCATTGCTTGTCTTCGCCACTGAGAACAGTTGGTGGTCATCAGCATACATAATTAACCTGTTTTCATCAATGGAGAATTGTAGATCGTTTTGGAAAACATTCCAAAGGCCGATCCTTGGGGACAGCCTCTTGTGGTTGCGCACCAACCGCTTGTTGTTACTTGACTGATCCTTGAACTCTGTTTTTCCTGTTTGAAATATGATGGCATCAGGGCTAGTGACTTGTTGGAGAAACCATACGCTCTCAGTTTGTTGATCAGCAGGGGAGGGTACAGCGAATCAAATGCCTTTGGCATGTCGGTGGACAAGACTCCAACAACATTTCTATTATCAACAGCCTGTATCCATCTTTATGCCAATCCATTAAGGGAAGTTTCACAGCTCTGATTCTTTCGATATGCGGTCAGGTTGTTACTTAACATTGGGTCTATAAATGATGTCAACTGCTCAAAGGCCTTCCCTATCACTGTTAATAAGGTACCAGGTCTATAGTTCTTGATGTCCTGTTTGTTGTCTTTCTTTATTCTGTTCTAGGCCCGTCTCAATGAACTCATGTCCCAGATCCGCTTGGAGCAGAGCCAGGCTGGTGAGAGACTGGGGCGAGCGGATGGAAGATACGTTGTGGATGGAGTTGTACAGGAACAGCTGAAACAGGTGTGGCGTTTTACTGTTGAACAGAGGTTTACGTTGAAACTCAGAAACTGGACAAATTTAGGAGTTGTTTATGTTTAAGAATAAGTGGAGGCACAGTAGTGTAGTGGTTAGCGTGTCGGACTTCCGAGCAGGAGGTTTGGAGTTCGAGCCCTGGTGCTGGCTCTGTGTTGTTTCCTTAGACAAGAAACTTTACTTCACACTGTCTCTCTCCACCCAGGTGTATAAATGGGTACCAGCGATATAATGCTGGGGGTGACCCTGCGATGGACTAGCATCCCATCCAGGGGGGAGTAATAATACTCCCAGGTGCTTCATTCTATTGAAACCGGGATAAGCTCCGGCCGTGTGGGCCTCCTGTGGCTCCTGCGCGCCTTTACCTTTACCTTATGCTTAAGAATGCGCGTTGCTGGGGAACGTCTCTGGTATGAATTGCGAGCTCACGTGGCAGCTATGACAGTTGGGGTTAGTTACCACCGCAAGTGGTGCAGCGTTGGTGGAGAATTGAGACAGACGCGAATGAGGCTGTCAAACGATTAGATGAATGTAAGTTGTGCCGCCGTAAGATGACAAGGGGAGTTGACGTCTCGAGCGTTGGCCCCTTCAGTGTCAGAGCGAATCAGTGTTATCTTATGGTGGTACAGTTTACTAGTAGTTTCCTTATCACCACTGAAGAAACACATAAATTTACGCTCTCCGAAATTCTAGTGATAGTTTTAGTGATAGAAGGGTTCATAATACAATTTGCATTCAATGAAACTCTTTAGTCCTGGGAGACCCACAGTGTAATTTCGAGGTTATCTGATTTGATTCTTCCGTTATTTCCTGTGGTCTACTACCTTCTTTATGGTTAATGAATGACAGGTGCATGCTTTAAGTTGATGTTTAGCTTCCCTTATCTACCAAGCTCATCTATCAGAGCAAAGAGCAGTCCCTCTGTTACAACAAGTTATAATAAGTTAAAAAGTTAGCGTTAATGTTGGGTTAGGGGAGGGGTAGGTGCACAGTTGCCCAGATACTGACATTGATCCCAAGTTGTTGAGGAGTGCAACCTTCCTAAATCGACTATGACAAAGCCTTGCCTACCATCCATTAGAGTCCTACTGACTAATTGTGGGTGGTTCTTCTCCCCTTATGCACCTATCAATGTTAAGCCGGCCGGGGGGGGGGGAGTCAGGGCATGGGGTGGGGATTTGATTGTCTTTGTTGGCCCTGGGGTAGGGCATTTGACTGACCTTGTTCTCCCGGGGGAGGGAATATTTGAATCTTTCTTTGCCGGCCTTGGGATATTTGACAGCGATGTGCAGCCAGTTGAGAACGGCAGTATGGCGGAGGCCAGACGCTCATCGGAGCTGGGCCGTGTTTGCGGTACGCACAGAAAAACGCAATTAGGTACATTGCAACGGTCACCCTAGCGTGTTCATAGTGCGCTATTTCCCCCTAAACTGAATCACCTATTAAAGTGGCTTTGTTCGTGTGGTGGCCATGTTAAGATATCGGGTACAAATCTGCAGCGGGACTCGTTAACACATTCTACAGCTGACACCGGAGCTTACCCTGGAGCAGTTTGTACTATGCTAAGATCTCCCCCGGCGCAGAATGTTTTACAATGGTCGCCGAGTACGAAGCGATTAACTAAGTGGTTCTACGTTGAAATGGGGAATTGTTAACATCCTGAAGACTGAGTCTTCAGCCACCCACATTTATTTTTTTTAAGTTCTTTTCTTATGCAATGGTGGGGAGACTAATTGTTCGCCTTAAAACCCTGCATGAAGCTTGAACTCTGGACTTTTGTACAATTAACTTGTGCGCGATACTAGTGGTGAGCGTTCAATGCAGACAGCCCTGTCTGAGATTGTCTGGTATGTATTATCGTTATTGCTGAAAACTTTACAGTGAATGAATTTGGAACTATTCATTTAAGCCTGGTTTATAAAGTTGAAGCTACATCATATGTCATGATGCTTTTCAGTGAAGACAAGAACAGCAGAATTACTTTATTTACAAGTTGTTGAATAGACTTTTGTACTTCGTTCATGCGTTTGCTTTGTTATGTCCTTCTCGCGCTTTCTGCACGTTGCTTTAATAACCTGCAATAATTAAAGTTAAAATTGTTTTTTTATTTGTTTTTGTTGACGTTATCACTCGACATGGTTATCGAACAGCAAGACATGCAAAATGGATAAACTTTTGACTTTCAGATATCTGTGAAAGGAAAATAAGAAAAGGAATTACACAGTATAGTTCGTTAACAAGTTATCCATTAGCTCATAAATGCTAAATGAGCTCGTGTATTTTCCAGTGTTTGATTTTACTGTTTTGTTAATTTTAACAGTTATGGAAAAGTTTTTTCCCTAGTTTTCACCGTTCAGTGCGTTTCATTTTCTTTTGTTATATTCTCAAATTGAAAAAAGAATTTCCCGCAGGGTTGAACTTTGAAGGGTTGTGAGCTCACTATGGCGACTGCGATAGTTCACGCGGTTATTTAATTTAGCCGAAGACCGATAGCTCGGTATTTCTATTGTTTTAGTGGACCAGCAAGAATTAAGAAACCAGTTTGAACTTTGATATCTCAAGAAACGGGCCGCTGGCAACATGTCTTTTGATGAGGGATGGGTGGGTGGTGGTGTTTGCGGTTTAAGTGACGAAAGATTCATTTATCTGGGGATTCTCTGGAGGATAAAGTGGCTTGATTTTTGTTCAGTAGATACTCGGTTGTCTCGCCTGAGGCGGGTTGATTTCTTGGTTAAGTTAGAGTTCCAAAAAATTGAGGTTTACTTTCTTTCTGAAGCTGGCAACCATTTTTGCCGTATAAGGATGAAAACGACAATGAAATTGAAATTAATAACCAAGAATTGATAAGGCAAGTGAAACTTAGACTTCCCGTTAGGAGAGTAAAAAAAACTTGCTCGATAGGTAGGCCAAGGAATCAGTCTATAATGGATAATTCACACTACAGCCAGCAAGTCTTGGGTAGCCCAGGCGTGCAGAGTATGTAATGAAGGTGATGATTGATGAGGGCTTGTTATCTCTTTCAGCATTTGGAGCGACAGCAAGTCGGTCTCATGCATTTGATAGGCATCATCAAAGACGATCTGCTGGACCTGGCAACAATAGAACGCGGGCTCAAAGAACAGCCTCATGTGAGGAGCTAAGACAGTGAATACTTATCTAAATATGGTGCACTTAATTAAAAGTTTTTTATTAAGCGGCCGGCACTTCAGGAATACGTGGCTATGTTGTACTGTCCTAAACTCGCGTTTCCTATTTGATCAGCATAGTGGTGTTTGTACCTTGCTTTGATGCCGGCCAGTGTCTGCACCAGATAACCCGACGTAACTTTGGAACAAGTCCCATTTCCTCGCTGCTTCAGTGCTTAGAATCTCTGGTCCCTTTTTATTGGCTATTCATTGTCAATTTACTTGGTATTTATTAGTATAGATAACCAGTAGTTAGTGGACTTCAGCCTTTTGAAGCAGAGGGATGCTTTTCCAAACCTTTCAATGTATTTTATTGCAGCAGTAATGGCTCGTAAGTTCTCCAGCGTTGTCTTCTGTGAAAAGTAATTCATGATTGTAAAAAAATCATCTAAATAACTCCCTCGGGGCATTTTATTGAGCCGAATACCCATAATCACGCCAAATCACGTGGTTACACTAACCGACTTCAAATACATCCATGTGATCTACATCATACTAGCACGAGTAGATTTCGTGCTCTTCGTATGTGGTAAAACGATTTTCAAGAGAAAAAGCCTTCTTGCCAGTGCATTTTGTACTGACATAAAGCTTTCTCAGGGGAGGTCAATAATCCTTTAGTAGTTTTTGTGCGCAAGGCGCCTATCGTCTCCCAACTGGCGCCTCTCTCTTGTTTCCCATACAAATAAAGTGGTCAAGTGCTTAACTACTATCTGACTTCATCTCGAAGCTACGTTTCGTTTTCATCGTTGACCCAGCGATGTTATGTGAATTTTTTTTCTACGTTTATCCGATTAAGTAGTTTGTAAATGTAGAAGATAGTTATTTACAGCATCGCCGTTAGCTTTGATCTCTGAGTCGTTGGCCTTTCTCTTTCCTAACCTCATTAAAGTAGATGAAGAATGCCTAATGAGGTGTGTTTAGGTTTTAGTACTTGTAACACGTGTAGATTAGATATTAATAGTTTTGTCAGCGATTTTGGATTTCACTGCAACACAGGAAACGCGGGAGAGCGTTTGAAAGAGCCCGGACTTGTATCGTCATCTCTATATTAAAGCGAAACTTTTTGACGTACGATTTTAATAAGTTTAGTGAAAAGATAAAGTTGTCTGATGGAACCCGAAAAATCGGCAATCTCATTTGAAATCGTGTTTATAAATCGAGTGCCGAACTCCAGTAGTCCATCTTGTTTGGGTCTCCAAATATGATCAGTTGGTTTATAATGAGATTTTCACAAGTGTGAGAAGTAATTTTGTCAGTGTCTATTCGCTAATGGTTCGGCACAAAGTTTACAGCGTTCCATTTCTTCTCTTTGTTTCACGCGCATTTCGGCGGTATTTTATGAAACACGTATGACATTTACAGATAAGCAATTGACGTGAACAAGCCACTTCAAATCGGCATTTCAAGGAATTAAGTCAACAGTTTACTCTCACTTTTTTGTACAGATATTCCAAACGGTGCCGTTAACTACAGTCTTTCAGTGCTAAAAGCAACAATGATTCCTTACTTCGATGAGGTTATCCATCACTAAAATGTGTTCCCGCGTGGAGAGAACTCAATTTAAAGATGGCTTATTCCACATCTAAATTTATAAATTTATTTAATTCGTGTTTACAAGAGCGTGATATGAGCAGTCTGGGCTTCATGCAAATTTCTTGTAATGAACGACGGCGGCTTTGCACCCGACCGGAAATAAATAAAATAGTCTATGAGCAGTCTATGCTCGAGGGTGTTTATTGGTAGTAATAGGCAGAACTGTGCCATTTTTAGTTGACACAGTTTTCCGACATCCATACACTGTTTTAGCTAGAACTCTTCTACCACCACCGACAAACAAGTCAACCATGACAATGAAGTTTACTTATTCGCTGTTATTCCTTTCAGCTATTGTTCATTTTTGCTAATGTCACCTGTCCTTGAGAATTCGTGTTACTGCCAGCACGTTTTTCACTGAAAAATGAAATGAATTTCCCAAGCGCCAGCTGACATGTGGGACAATTTGCTTTTGATAAACATGCGTTCCGACGTTTCTCAAAGGGGCCACAGATGCAACACGTCTAATGTACATATTCTTTTGCAATATTGTATTAGGGTGCTAAACACCTTTTATCAATATAAATATGTTCTTTGACACTAATTTGGTCTCTATGCGTCCATTTGTTTAGACCAAAGGGTCCAATTGCTGGCATTTTTTCTGCTAGCGGCAACCACATGCTGAAGCGACCATCCCTGAGTATTCACGCAGTACAATGCTACCGTCCAGTTCGAAATATAGCATGCTTATGGAGTGTAAACTTGTGGGTACACAACAGGCTGCAGGGATTTCCTTACTGTACCGATGGTGAAGTAGGTTTTGTATGATGGCGTGGTTCGTTGGATCAAAGAACTTGTCGATTACCTCAGGACAGGATCCCATACAATAATAAGCGCTGAATCCTTGAGGTGCAATGATCCATTTGTCCCAGTTTAAGTCACGAAATTTCACAAACAGCTTGTGTTTTTGACACTTTCCTTCTATTGATCTGCGGCTTCTCGCATATGTAGCAGCTATAGTGTCGCGGCCTTGCGCCTTGGTTTCTTGTCCGCTAACGTCGTTCTTGTCCGATATTTCATCCATATCACTCGAATGTTTCTTTCTCTTTTTTATTGTATTGTCGCTGTAGGTAACCAAGATTGGATCTTTCCTACCGCCAGTTGCAATGTAGAAATCCGACTCGGGGACGCTTCCTACACCACGAACAGCAATCCAGAGACCGAAATTTCGGGAAGGGTAAGCACTCCAGAACTTAACAGCTGATGTAACGTTCAAACTAACCCATTCACCTACTCGACGACACTTGACATGTTTCGCATCTACCACGACTAGCTTTCGTTTCCAAGTGGAGCTACCCTCGATAGCGCGTCGACTCAACCGATACAATGTCACCTTGAAATGGCCATGTGGTTTTCCTAGCCTTGACCGTCTCTTAAACATCCTGAGCTCCGCTAGTTGTAGTTTTTCTTTCGGTGGTAGAGCGGATAAATTGAACACAAATCGCCGGTCCTCTGATCTGGTGCTTGTATTTGCTGTGGAAAGTAAGTGTTGTGTAAAGAATTGTGGATATATTCACGTGGAACGCTGTCAGACGACTAAGTAGTCAAATACATGAATTGAACATACCTCGAAAGAAAGTACGGATTGTTTTGCCTGGAAATGGCCTCTTTCCCTCCAGAAAACCGCCATTACGGGCCTGTAACTTGTATAGGTCCATTACATATTTAGGCACTTGAGACCTGCTTCTTGAAACTCTGGGCTTTTCTTTGATTTCGAGTAAGTTTAGCAAGTCATCCTTGAGCTGTTTCAGTTCCCCTGTTCTCTGCAAAGAGACCGGCGTGAAACACACTAAAACTAGAATAAACTTGTAAGAATTCATTTGAGCGCTCTGCGGGAAACCTCGACGATAGTTGACTTTTCTCATGTGCTAATGGCTCGGTCGGTTGGCCCTTCCAGCCTACACTGATTTATGAACTAGCCGAGTGGCTCATTTATGACTTTATAGCCGCCCACCATTATATTGTTCACGTGCACGACGGCACTAGACAAACACAGTGGCCACGCCGGAATTACCCTGAAACTCCTACCAAAATACAGCGCCAGGAATATTCGTTAAGTGGTCGGAAGGAATAACGAAATAAAAATTTCCTGGTTTTATCTTGAACTAAAATGGGATAAAAAATTTATTTTCTTTTATAGCAATTACTGAATTCCTATTGGTCACCGTGCTCAATAAAGCGGTAAAATTTGTGGTCACACTCGGTTTGAGAATCTGCAAATATTTGTTAATTTTCAAGACAGACGTAATTTTTGTGGCCGAGCACAAGTCTCAAGAACGCCAAACACTTAACGAGCTGCTGAAATGAAAGAAGTTAAGCTAAACAAAAGTGTTCTTTGAACACTCGAAACGATATGGAACCTGTGATTGTAGAAATACAGCTGAAAAGTTGCTTACGCTGCATGCTCAAGCGACAGAGATTGGACAAGTTTTGATGACAAAATTAACACCTTGACTGATGCCAGCGTTATTATTCGCAAAGTGATTGTAAACAAAAGAAGAAGGCGTGATAAAGAGACAGGATGTATAGGAGAACAAGGATGTTTAAGCTTCTCTTAAGCAAGTTGATTCTTCTCTTGCAGAAGAAGCAAAACCTTAAAGAAAATGTGTTTATTGTGAAACATGAGACGACGGTGCAGCCCTGTCATTGTTGAACTCCTGTAGTTTATTTACACAAAACAGCCGACATCTTGTTCCCCGTAGAATTCCTCGACTCGTCGTTTTGCAGATCTGTGTACCTGGAAATAAATCGTGTCCGTTTAGCAATGTGTAAGCCCCAAAAGACGGCCCGTTAACCATGAGAGCAGAGAGTTGTACGCAGAGACGGAGGGATTAATGAAGCCAGCTTTTAGACTGTTGTGCATAAAGAACCCAACAAAGTTGCATTGAACAAATCCACTGAAGCGTGTTCAGTTCTCGCATATTTTATTATGTGATCAAAAGTGTATCTACTTATTTGGCATTTGATCCTCTCTAGGGTTTAAACCTGGGGGCAATATGTAGTAAACTGGATATATTGCAGATTACAGCTTTTCTAATACGCCCTGCAAATTCCTTTGAACTAGTTGCCATGGCTTTAAGGAATAATAAGTTCCTGAAATCGTTCAATACGCGGAACTGTTCGTGTTTATTAGAAGCCGCAACAATAATAATTGTATTGATGAATGTCCCAGGGTCAGTCGTCTGGTATGTTTTACGCATGTCCTTCCTTCCGGGAAGAACAGTGATACCACCTCCTTCCTGGGGGGAGGGGTGGGGTGTGGTCTCCAGGACTGTTGTGACGTTAAAAAACATACCAAAAGCGTCTTGTTTTGTTAATTCTCGATTTTATTTTCTCAAGTGAAGTTGCTTGCTTCTAACAGAATTAATTAACCCCCTTGAAAGAAGATATTTCACATGAAACTGCCTCGGTGGAAGAGATATGAGAGTGTATGAATTACGGAAAGGTGTTCTTTCACTTCAAGGGTGTCACGTTTCACCAAGATTAACGGTATTTCTCTGGATTATTTTGTCTCTGTTTTGGCGCCGTTAGGTGCTGTTACTATGACGACATGGACCTCAAGGAACAGCGGCAAGCCACTACCAGAATGGTGTCACGATGACGTTTACTTGAAAGTAACGAGACCAGTGCATAGCAAATATCGCCTCCAAATTTGCTAAATTTTTTGTTCTTAAAATCCGATGAAACCTTGCGAGGATTCGGTAAAGACGCGCGGAACCTATGTTGTTTTGGAAAAGACTGACAGTGACAGAAAAAAGATGTTTCCAAAGAAAAACGAAAACGAGATTTGTGTGTATTTGCCGTAACAGAGAAACAGAACTGAGAATACGCAAAGGAATCGATATGAATAGTGATTTCGTTCACTTTTTAGATTGTTTTTCTTGTATATTACAAGTTCCTTGCAAATTGAGAGGCCACTTTGACGGTTCTAAGTAATTGATGAAGTTGTTATTGACCATAAGGTAAAAGGGAGGTGCTGACGTTTCGAGCCTTGGCCCTTCGTTGGAGCGAATGACGAAGGGTTAACGCTGGAAACGTCAGTACCTCCCTTTTTCCCTTATGGTGGTATAACTTACTTTATCAATTCGTTTGACTATCCCAATTTCTTATGTTTCAATTCCGCACCGACCCAGCACCAGTTTCTTTAGAAATTATCCTCATAAAAGAAGTTGTCATTAAGTTGACTTTAATAGATCAGCAATTTTTGTCTCTGTGATATTTAAGTTATGGTACAGTTGGTTACTATCAAAAATTTGAATGAAAAATTTGGATTCAAGTGAAAGTACTAGACCTTTATTGAAAAGGAAGCCATAAACACAGAAATGATGCAAATTTCCGAAAAAAAAAAATCATTTGAGGAAATATCGAAAGTTATCGTTGCCAAAATGGCTAGTAATTCCACTGAACATGCGGGCCCTTAGTTTAGGAAATTTTACGTTAGAATCCCTTTTTTAAGGCTCGGAGAAGTAGATAAACAGAATTCACATAGCCTTTCTAGTAAACAGGTTTACATGTTACTGTATATCTTGAGTTAAGAGAGCCTCGTCAGTGCGGCATCAGGTTTAATACTCCTGAGAGCCACTGAAAGCGAAATCTCTTCTTTGGAATGTGCGACTTTGATACTGAAGCGATTTAATATCAGAACTTAATATTACGTCAAGGTTTGACCTTGATAGTTAAAAATATTTAACATTGGGGCTACATTCTATGAACCTGGACCCGGCAGGTTGGGTCTGATAGTGAAAGAACTTAAAGGAACTGTGAGAACATATGACTTCAGTTTTGATTGACACAGTTGAAGTATTTCATGTTGGAATCGCATCGTATGAACCAAGGTTAGATTTCGTTACTGAAAGGATTTAACATAAGGGGCCGGTTGTTCGAGGGCCGATTAGTGCTAATCCAGGGTTGAATTTTAACCCGGATTTCTTTTCCTCTTGTTAAAAAGCATTTTCTCCGATAACTTTCTCTATTTTTTTTCGGAGCATACAATCATCAAATTGTATTCAAAAAGAAATATTGAATGTGCTTTTTAAGCTCTCCTATCTGCATTTAAATTTTGCACAAACCCTGGGTCACCTTAACCCTGCGTCGAACAACCCGGCCAAGGTCTTCTTTGTATGAACAAAGGATAAATTGTGGTTTTTAATGTAATTAACGTTGACACTACGTCGTTTGACCCGAAATTGACTCAATAGGGAAAGAAACAAAGTTTGAACTCGTAACAGATAGCACTGTCAGAGAAGCATTGATTCCAGCTTATCATCAATAGAAATCACTTGCACAGTTTGACTTATGTAAAAATTGAAATTCCAAAACTGTTTGCGTTAAGGGGGACGATTTAAGTTTAGAATTGCGTGTAGTTATTTGGGTTTGACTCTCCTAGATGAAAAAAAAATAAGATAGCAATCGGGTCACGTGATATTTTTGATCGGTTTCTATAGACATGCAATCGAAGAGCTCGTTCCTATATTCGGCTGAATCGTATATTGTATCGTAGCATTTTTAGAATTTATATTGAACAAACTATAAAAAGATCCATCCTTATCTCATCGATCACAAGTGTTTTGATAATTGTCTGGTTGATTTCCACTCTTTTTAACCAAGGATGTGTTTGTTCTCTTGTTGAGAGCTTATATACTTGGTCTGCGTTCTCCTATCAAGTGCACGTTTCCTTTCACTCGAAGATAAACCGCAAACCGTTCCTTTGGAAAGAGTTTTCAGAGAAGTAATCTTTAACCGTTAGGTGTGTCGCAGCTCTTAAGGGGTGACAGTTGGCGTCTGTTTACTTTGGTCAATACTGTTAGAATCTATATTTATGATCTGATACTATAGTAGACGCCAAAAATCTCAGTTGCCAAAGGGACAATCTCAAATCAGGATAGTCGTGCTATATTGTTATTTATGAACAGAATATTGAACTGTGATAAATTTGTACTCAAACATTGTGGTCATTCTGTGAGACATGGCCAAGGTTGACCTAAATTGGAGGCAGCAGCCGTCGTGAAAACCATCATCGTCATTATCATCATCAATGGACATAACGAACCTCACTGTCCACGAAGCATCGCTGGTTGGGTACTGGACTTCCTGACAGACCGAAAACAGCGAGTCAAACTATCAGCGGACTGTCTGTCGGAGGGAGGTCCCGTCCTCGCCAGTGTGCCCCAAGGAAACAAACTCGGTCCCTGTTGTTCTTCTTGATGATCAGCGACCCCAAGGTAGACGCGCTTACCTTGAAGTATGTGGATGACACGGCTATCTCTCAAACTATAGGTCGAGGTTCTAGCGGCGATGTTTGACACGTTCAAAGTGCGGTCTCAGCCGTCAAGGCGTGGTCAAGGCGTGGTCAGGAACACTCAATTTCTCACCCATTGTGATCAATGGCAAAGACCTGCCTGTATGTAATAGCGTTAAAATCTTAGTCGTTACAATCTCTGCAAACTTGAAATGGAACGATCACATCCTCGAGTGTATAAAGAAAGCCAATAAGCGCATTTCCTTTATTGTACTCCTAAAGCGCGCCAATGTTCCCTGTTCCTTGACAAGTCCACTTGTCAAGGAAAACTTACCGACTGTACACACACGCAAGTTTTCCTTGACAAGTGTTGAAAACATGGCGCCCTTTTTAAGCGAACAGCAAAAAGGTTTTGTTTTGGGGGCCGCCGCCGTTTTTTTGCTGCTCGCTGGTCATGAGATAAAAAAGAAGAAGAGGAAAAAGCGAAAGGAGTGGGTTCGACTTCGGAGATTTCTTTGTGTAAAATTTATTTTAGCTCTGTGTATTCCTTTTGCTTCACATTTCGATTTCTCTACGAGGCAGCCTTTGAAAAAGGAATGTGACAATTTAGTCAACTCTTGGTTGTGAAAAATCGAAGGAAATCGTCTTGCGTCACAGTCCTCATGTAGACTATAAACAGTTCCGCCACCCAGTGTCTGTCTGCTCACGTTTGCATCCTCATTTCCATTCATCACCAATCTCTGTCACATTCCTCCATTGATTAACTAGAGTGCACCGCCGCATGTGGCAATAATTTTTGCACTTTTATATGAAACCTTTTCACACATTGGAAGAATCTGATTTTTTCTTACTTTGCAGAGCTGTTCTTTTACACTAATAAACACGATAAACTTTGCCGCCCTTTGTAATCAACTGATTTCTTTTTTTCTCATAGTATTTTGAGCATTATATCGGTACCGACTTTTCCTATCAATTGTTAATGAAATACCTTGACTGATTCCTGTAACCCCTTCAGTATGGAATAACAGTGAATAATCAAAAGACGCTGCTGTGATATTTGTGAAGAAAAGGGAATAATGGATCGAGATCTGCTCGCTGCATTGACCTCAACGAACACAAGTTGCTTGCTACTAAAGTGTATTGAACTCGAGACATTTACTGTCGGGTCAGATCTCTATTTTGTGTGCGGTCATGGTTAAAAGGTTTTAGTATAAATACTCAGGTGATTATACAAAACCGCGCGCTCTGATTGGTTCGCTATCTCGGATTATCAGCCGATAATCACCTCGACGAACAAAATGGCTGCCAGTCGTTCGCGCGCTTTTGATGAAATATAATTTTTTCGTGTTGTACAATGCTTTTTTTTCTTTTTTTGAAATAATCACCTATGTATTTATACTAAAACAATTATTCGCCTCAGGCTCAGTGATTATCGATGAATATTCACCTCGACTTCGTCTCGGTGAATATTCACCGATAATCACTTCGCCTTCGGCGAATAATTGTTAAATATTCTCTGGCTAGAGTGGGAGTTGCTTCACTCTTTTGATCCTCTGAAGTCAGTATTCACAGACGAATCAACGAAAACAGATAAGGTGGGATGGTTTCCCTGAGAGGAATTCACAGCCAGGCAAGGATCTGGACTTGAATTCCGTTGTAATAATATTAATAATATACATGCAAAAATTTCAGCATGCTCATTGGCTGAGAGCATGTCAATTAATCCCAAACAGTGCAGAAAATTGACATTGAGTGCAAAAAGTTGAAATTGAATGCAGAAAGTTGAAATTAAATTTTTGCATGTATATTATTTACAAGTAATCACATGATTTGTCTCGTGCAATTTGGGATAAATCAGCACTCGTAAATTTTTCAAAGACTACAAATTGCACTCGCCCTACGGGCTCGTGTAATTTGGTTAGGCTTTGAAAAATTTACTCGTGCTGATTTATCCCAAATTGCACGAGACAGATCATGTGATTACCTATACAAACTGCAATCATTTCAACGCGCTAATTGGCTAAGAGCATGTCAATTAATCCCAAAAGTGCAGTAACTTGAAATTGAGAACAGAAATTTGAAATTAGAATTTTCCACGTGTATTATTAAGAAGTAACCTAATTGGAATTTTGGATTAATAAGCACTCGTAAATTTTTCGAAGACATCAAATTGCACTGCAGGCTGATGCAATTCTTTCAGTCTTTGAAAAATCTAGTGGTGTTCATTTATTCCAAATTGCACTCAAAACTATTTGATCACCCATACAAACATCAGTACCCTCAATTCCTACACTTCCCCCCCAAAACACACCATGAACGAGAAGTCAAACACTTGACAAACACATTGTACAGTTTGCTGTGTATGTGGAGGGTGTAGGGGGAAAAATCTTCGAAAAAAGTTTTAGTCAAGTTATACAAAAATAGCAACGAAACAGATTGCCGGTCCCATAATATTTCCTCCACGGTTGCAGAAACAGACGCAGAAATTATGGCTCTCGATGACATTCGCCTAAACTCAAGACGGAATCCGTCGGCAGTTGTTCCCGGACTATGAA
>OX453278.1:18274497-18319497 GCA_949710005.1 Ricordea florida | reverse complement strand
GTTGCGTTCCAATATGGCGGCCCGAAGTCGCCGAAGAGTTCTGCGAGAAAGAAACGAAAGAGGATTTCACGACTTCTTGTTGAACTTGAAATCCGTCTTTCAAATGATCTTGTCTTGGGAGAGATTAGACGATTTAGATGATCTAAACGAAACCAAGACCCGTTTATTGGATGCTTTAGGGGTACCTTGGCATTGCTTTTGTCCAATTTAAGGCTAGGAAACGGCGGGACGAATCTGATGGGACTTCCTTCAAATATTAGTCATGCCCCATTGCAAAACTTACAAAATTCCGTGACTGATCTGATTGTCATTGTAACAGCTCGAATAGAGAACATAGAAAGGCGAGATTGTGCGGAATTCAGTACTTCAGGCGCATCTGGTTTTGCTTTCGCAGTAACACAAAGTTCAACGCAACTTGGTCCTGGACGTAAACGTTTAGAAATTTCAAAAGATCAGCTTGAGCATTTGCGCTCTCTATACTTCCAGGATTGTTGTTGTTGCGACAATGAACATAAATGAGTAACCTTGTTTTGCCATCAATACAAACATGAGTAATCAGTTTATACCGGATAAGCTTATGCCCAGAATCGAGGGCGACCCTAAAACGCGGAACGACGGAACGGCGGAATGGCGGAAAATAACCCCGAATCCTAAAAGACGGAACGGCGGAAAATTACTGCAAACCCTAAAAGACGGAATGGCGGAAAATAACCCCGAATCCTAAAAGACGGAACGGCGGAAAATTACTGCAAACCCTAAAAGATGGAATGGCGGAAAACAACCCCGAATCCTAAAAGACGGAACGGCGGAAAATTACTGCAAACCCTAAAAGACGGAACGGCGGAAAATTACCCCAAATCCTAAAATAATAATAAAAACAAAAAACATAAAAAGAAAAAAGGAAATTAATTCTTAATTCCCACCTCCCGACAAGATGTTTTAATTTTAGTTTTTGGAGGATCTTTCGTGTAACATTTGCGAGGTCTTGTCTTCAAGCGCTAGCGCCAATTTCCGCTCGCTCAGGCTTATACAACATGAATATTTTTGACTTCTGTTTGTCTTTATCAGTTTGGCAGTTTTTTCATATTCCCACACTTCGTCCCCTTCCAAAGGATACCGAAGGACACTGCAAAAGACGTCTGCAGAGATTTACGTTTCTCCTTCAACTTATTTTGTTATTATTAATCTTTTTCAGTAACTAGTCCTTAGACGGTCAACATCATTTATGCCAGATAACAGCAAATTAAACTTAACTTGTTAACTTTGTTTATTTAAGCAAATGTGCAAGCCCTGCCGCCGTTTCTCGGGCGATCCTTTCTTGAAAGGCAAACTGTTCGACTGCCTTATTGGAACGGATGTACTGAAGAAATTTATCGAGGCTGCTCACCTTCTGTGACACTCCGAATGGAGCAAAGTCGAAGTACAAATATTCGAGCGTCATTGCGCACGGTTCGATGCTAGCGGCTTTGAACTTAATGACATGTTCACTTGAGATACCTTGAAGAATCTTCCCTTCCAGTTAAGGAACAGTCACTTTTCATTGACCTCGTCACTCAGTAATTTCTTGATCACGACCTTCTCCCCCTTCGCTTTTGCAACAAAAAACAATCCAATGGAGCCACGGCCGATTGTCTCCTCCTTATTTTGTAGAAGACTCCAGTCAAACAGTGTTAGGCGCGTATAATCTTCGATAAAGGGTTTTTCGGAATTTACCCTCCAATTTAGGGAGGGCAATTTAAAAGCCATAGAATTCAACAATTAGGACAAGCTATACTCTGCTTCAATATAGACTACAAAATTTATCTGCAAGTGGCGCGAGTGTAATTGCGACGTGGGAATTGCTATGCAAGGCGTCGGGTCAATTATCTTTGGTATAACGTGTTAATGTAAGTTAGTTAATGATAGTACTTCCGTTGTCACGCGAATAGGCGATTGCATGGAGGCTTGATTCGTTTGCGTTTCCTCCAGTTAATATCCCCCACTTTAGAAAGTGAAAATATAAGCAGTAAAAACATTGTTTGAGTCCCACCGTCTTCATTTAGATTTCCCACCTTCATACGTCACAGCCACATTTACATTTTACATTTAATGCCGCAGTCCCAGGGGTTTAACTGAATGATTTCGCTCTGTGTTAAAAATGAGTATTTTGTTTTCTTATGAGAGGATGCGTGATTTTTTTTGTCCCAAGCAGGTGAGATTTCGAGTGAAGAATCAGATCGTTGGGGTGAGCGAGTTTAAAATTCCAATTGACGATTAACACATACATGAAGTTGTTAAGTGTATTTTTATTCCTCTATTATTATTACTATTATTATCATTTTTTCGCTATTCCGCCTTTAAGGTAATTTTCCGCCATTCCATCGTTTAGGGTTTGGGGTAATTTTCCTCCGTTCCGTCTTTTAGGGTTCGTGGCAATTTTCCGCCATTCCATCTTTTAGGGTTTGCAGTTATTTTCCGCCGGACCGTCTTTTAGGGTTTGCAGTAATTTTTCGCCGGACCGTCTTTTAGGGTTTGCAGTAATTTTCCGCCGTTCCGTCTTTTAGGATTCGGGGTTATTTTCCGCCATTCCGCCGTTCCGCCATTCCGTCGTTCCGCGTTTTAGGGTTACCCCAGAATCGATGTGCCAGAGGCTGTTTGGGGTCGGAACAAAATATTTTCTTCGATGTATTGTCATCCTCCATCTCAAAGCAGTACCGATAGGGTCCATTCTATGCAAGCATTCAGTTACCCTCCACCTTTGAATGTGCAGACCGCGGCTACGAAGTGCACCAATAAAACGCCTCCTTCTATTATTTGGTGTAAGTGGACCTTCAGCGACATTTCCAGTTATGGATAAATAAATGGAATCTAACTCATCATCAGTGATGCTAGAATAACTTTCATACTGATCACTCAATCCAAACTCTCTTCGCCTTCCCTGAATCGTAGAGAAACTAACCTGCAGCATATCAGCTATTCTTTGCCATGGGAAGTATAGAGAGCGCAAATGCTCAAGCTGATCTTTTGAAATTTCTAAACGTTTACGTCCAGGACCAAGTTGCGTTGAACTTTGTGTTACTGCGAAAGCAAAACCAGATGCGCCTGAAGTACTGAATTCCGCACAATCTCGCCTTTCTATGTTCTCTATTCGAGCTGTTACAATGACAATCAGATCAGTCACGGAATTTTGTAAGTTTTGCAATGGGGCATGACTAATATTTGAAGGAAGTCCCATCAGATTCGTCCCGCCGTTTCCTAGCCTTAAATTGGACAAAAGCAATGCCAAGGTACCCCTAAAGCATCCAATAAACGGGTCTTGGTTTCGTTTAGATCATCTAAATCGTCTAATCTCTCCCAAGACAAGATCATTTGAAAGACGGATTTCAAGTTCAACAAGAAGTCGTGAAATCCTCTTTCGTTTCTTTCTCGCAGAACTCTTCGGCGACTTCGGGCCGCCATATTGGAACGCAACAAACATCGACAAGCGCGCATTGCCTTCTGGGACTAGCTTCAAAATTATTTGAATTTCATAAAAATAATTCGGAAAGACACAGCGAATTATTTATAGACATGCAAGCATTTAATTTTGCGTTGCATAAAAATAATTCGGAAAGACACAGCTAATTATTTATAGACATGCAACTATTTAATTTTGTGTAGATAAAATAATTTGTGACCCACATAAAAATTTATGCAAGGTATGAAATTAATTGTTTTGGGGTAATAAATATTTCGTATGCCTAAATATCGATATCAATTATACTTAATTTTGACCAAAACGGGCCTCCATACCGGTGGGTACTCCCCTATATGGACTTTACAGGTATGTGCCGCGGGATAGGGTATGGTTTATGGTTTTCTCGATCCTTAAATTATAGGGAACTTAAGCAAGCGCGTTTTTGAAATGCGGACGGCAACCGGAAGTAAGCTGTTTTCCCTTTTAACCTTTCTTCACACAACCACATTTACATTGATTAGTATCTTTTCTCCATTAGAGATGATCACTATAAAAATCTGGGAGACACCACTGTCCTGGCACGCGAAATGTTCTCTTCCGGTTGCCGTCCGCGCCTAAAAAACGCGCGTGCTAAAGCTCCCTAGTAGGGTATCATTTTTGCCCATGTTGGTACAGTGTTCCCGGTAGGATCCTTAGATAGGGTGCCTAAATTGTATCAGCATAGTCTACTATACTATGCCAGGAGCTTGATGCCACCTTCCAGTAATCTTACAGAAACGAAATGAAGTTGATCTTGAGTTGACCCGTTCAAGCTCCTTTTATTTTTTGTTTTTCCCTTGCATAGGGTGTCATTTTTCGGCTTTGGGCCTTAAATAGGGTATCAATTTTCGTTTGCTTCATCCATAGATAGGGTCAGGGTTCAAAACCCTTCGCGGCACACACCTATCCGAAATTTATGGGAGTTGCCCCCCCCCCCCCCCCCGGGACTTGGGGTCAGTGTTTTGTCCATGACCTAACGGATTAGGTACAGCATACAGCTCGAGGTTGAAGCGGGTATGGAGGAGCGTTTGGAGGGATTGAAATCTAAAATTCAACGGGTTAAAAGTGCCGGCTAAACTTCAGAATACCCGGCCACAATTCCGTGACATTTAAGTTCTGGTCCCGCAGTCCCGCAGTCAATAAATATTTGCATATGGTAACAAAAGAGAAATACATAAGAAGCATGCTTCCGCAGTCCTGTAGTCCCGTAGTCATCCGCAAAACAAAAACTTACACTAACGCATGAAAATACCACGTTCTTCAATCCATGAGCCGAAACAGGCACGATACACATGAATATACCTCGTTCTATAATCCATGTGCCGAAAACAAGCACAATACACATGAATATTCCTCGTTCTATATTATCAACTGTGTATCGTAGCGCTTGGTACTATATTTGCGCAAAAAATTGCAACTTAAACTACAGAACTATACATAAAGCCATTAAAAGTTTTCTTCTTATTTCAAAACCTAAAAGATACAATAAAACTTAGTTTGAAAACCCACTTCATTTTCTTGTTTATTTCAACTGTGGGACTTCGGGACTGCGGGAGCACTCGTTGTATGCCCTTGTCATATCCCTTTTTTCCCGGCGTGATCAATCGATGACAATCGATCATTGGAAACCAATCGATGAATCGATATCAATCGATAACAATTAGTTAATTGTTATCGATTGCTATCGGCCAATCGATGACCAATCGATAATCACAAGCTCGAGTCCTCAAATGTCATCGATTGCCATCGATTGTCATCGATTACCATCGATTGCCATCGAATATCATTGGCTATCTTTTGCTGTTAAGGTATCAGTAAGGGGAAATTTGCCATTTTACATACTTTTACTTTTTTAAACGGCTGGATAAATCTTAAGGTTATCTTTAAAATTAAAAAAACTCCACGAAAAAATATTATATCCGTCGCTAGTTATTGGGCGATAAAGATTTTTTGCACACTAATTACTTAATTGAGAGTTGACAAGTTCTGTCAAATGAATATTATTTGTCGAGGCAAGGTGTCACGTGACACAATAACATGCTGAGTTTGACACGCGATTTCGCGCGCCATAATCAGTGCACGGATGTCTTCGAGGAAAAACAAGTGATCTTGCCCTTTTTCATCGGCTAAAGGAAGGCCAAAGAAGACAAAAAACACTTTTGACAAAAAGTGGGCCGCTAAATTAGCGGAAAGCGACAAAGGGTCTTATTACAATCAAGAAAAATTTCTGGATGAACTCGATCGCGATCACGAAGCCAGCGAGCAAGCCGAAATAAGCGCAAGTCGCCGTAAAATACGATTGCAATAAACTGTCGAAGCAGAGGAATTTGAAGAAGAGAAGTTTGCGTTTACGGCGTCCGCTCCAGCGTTTCCCTTTGTGCGCTTGCATTTTCTCGGGGATCTACGGGCCTTTGGCATTTTTACTGACATGGCCATAGTTTTGAAGATTAGTCAAGATGCATAAAATTTCATCACCAAACATCAAAAGATGATTTCGTGTTTACTTGCGTTGGAATTCTGACTTCACACATGAAAAAGCGGTTTATTCACAGGAAAATAATTTAACGCGTGCCGTCGAGAGAAATTTGTACCTGTTCCCTGTTAACTGTCACACTCCTATTGTTATATAGAAAGTTGATTCCTCTGCGGTTTCTCCATTGGTGTGATAATCTCATTACACTTGGATGCCGCCGAATTTTAGTTTTTCTCTGTTTCTCGAAAGTAAAAAATAGGCGAGTTGTACGTGCATTTCGAGTTCCAAGTCGTCAGCCCCTGGACCAAATTAGCTGAAATTTGGAGAGCATGTTGTCAGAACGTTCGCCGACAAAACCGTGTCTGCGAATTCTGATTTTTTTTCTCATTAAAAAGTTATGCCTTTTTTTCGCCGGCAGTTCAATTTTTTTCCCCATTCAAACTTTATCCTCTTGTAAAAAAATAACAAACGCATGTGCCAAAAATCTGAGACACGGTTTTTGAGGTCAATGTCTGAAGAAACGGATGCCATGTTAATCGTTTTCTCCGACCTAATTTTAGCGGGCGTAGAACTTGATTTATAGGTTCGTGAAGTTTTGTTAACATATTCACATTTTCGAAAACCAGTAGATTTTTTACTGTTTAAACAGATTGGGTTATAATCTGTAGTTATTAAGCTTTCAAAAAATATACGGTTTATATGGGTTTTTGTTAAAACCAAGAGCGCTAGAGCGGACCGCGCGCGAATGGTCAAATGGGTTATACTGATACCTTAAGAAGATTGTTTCGATCAATTATCTATCAATAATTCCTGCAATACGACCCGCGATGACAATCGACGACAATCGATGGCAATCGATGACAATTGATGACAATCGATGGCAATCAAAAAACACAAACTTTTTGGCCATCGATTGGTCATCGAATTCCGATATCAATCGATTAATTGTTATCGATTGATATCGATTGCCATCGATTGTTATCGATTATCGGTTTCATCGATTGATCACGCCGGGTTTTTTTCAACTGCGGGAGTGCGGGACTGCGGGAGCACTAATTGCGGGCCCAAGAGAGGCCCGGAACCCTAATCTTGACAGTGACCAGCGGATTGCGTTTTACGCGTGCGCGCCACGTTAATAACAGGCAAGCACAAAGCGGAAGTTAAAAATTTTGTTCTTCCACTAAGAACGATCGGAATGAAAATAATGTGTCAATCACAACAGTTTGGTCGTTTGGTCGGAAGAGAGAAATCCGTTCTCCAAGAACGATAAGAATGCGAAAAATGAGTCAATCTCATATTCCGAAAAATGAGTCAATCTCAACAGTTTGTCACATAAAATCGAGGCATGGAAGATTGCAAACGTTACGTTTTGGAGAAGTTGTTTTATAGCTGTTGCTTTTGAGACGATTTGCTGTGATTGTGAAGATTTTTCACGATCTATTTAAATTCATATTGCCGTGAAGATAAGGTGAGTTGCGTTATATTTTATACTGTTCAGTTTTTGGACGGTTAATTTTTCTGGTAAACCACTTTCACCTTTTGAAGGAGCTGTTTGACATGTTTCGATTTACGGAGCTGATCTACTACAACTCAATGCAAACTTCCCAAGAAACGTCCACACGAATGTACATTTTGTGATCTAAAATTATACACTCTCGTTCCAGTACCTTCCCTATTGATGCTATCAATGAAAGCTGAACAAATTGAAAACATATCTTCAAAATCCATAAATAAACAAATCCTTTATCGTGTTTGTGCTATTATTTTCTAATCTTGTCTATTTCACAGCTCGTTTTTGTTTATTAAAAAAACATGTCTCATTTACACGGGTATTGAACTTGAAAATAAATGAATTTAAATGTGAAAAAGCAGGCTTCAAAAGCACACAAAAAGTGATGCCGACATGTTCATTTCATGGCTCCGCATAATTAAAGGCGCGACAAGGAAAGTTGATTGTCGGCACGCGTGTAAGGAAACATCCGCAGCACAAAATTTTACAATACCGGAATATTCGACGCATCAGAGAAATATTCTTAGCTAGCACTGCTTTGAGTTAAAGAGTATATTCCCGATTTCTTAGACTCAGTAGGTCCTGAGATATCGATTTTTTGAGGACAGATTTTTACAAGCGCCATTATTCTCAAGGAAACATCGAAAACAATGGTTGTGAAAACTTACTAATTGCACGCAAAAGGATACCATGTCAGCAAAGAAAATGGATAAAGTTTTTACTGGATTCAAAATGTTATAAAAAGGTAACTGACAACAATTTACAATCTCCGATCATTTACGATAAGTGTAACCACGTGCAGTTTTGAGTCAATATGCCCGGTGTAAAATGAGCACGTCAGAGTTTCAAGATGATTTTGAAAGTCGCTTTTCGCTAGTTTATTTTAAAAGTACAGTTGTTTTGGGGTGCGGGTTATCTGCCAGTGTGGGTAATCCGTTGAAATTTTTTTCTCGCTATTGGAAAAATCGACTGATGCGGGTAATCTGCCGCGCGGGTAAACGGCCGGAAATTACGGTAAGTGCATCTAGGCTCGCAGTTTCTAACCTGTGGTTACCACTAGTAATATTTATTTTTCTTTCGACTGCCGAAGTGCGGGACTGCGGGAGCACGAGATTAATAGGGGCTTTAAGCAAATCGCTACGGCGACCTCTACTACGGCGGTCGTGGATGCGGAGCCCTAGGGAGAGTACGTCACCGTCGCCCGCCAAATTTAAAGTCGGTCCAAACAGTGACTACAGCATTTTTCTCACTTGTTTTGGCTGTTATGACTTCCTTTAGAGAAGCGAGAAATTTCATCTTTCTCATATTGAATATTGATCACATATCATGTGTTGAAATACTTGAGATAACGCTTCATATTTAAGTTGTTGCCATCTCTCGTATTTTAGATATTTGGTTTGGAAATTACATTATAATTTATCAACAACAGAATTCAATGGTGGACAAGTAAGAAAAAGGCCAATTTAAATATTTCATTTGCCAAGAAAAATATTGATAGTAAACATCATCGGAGGGCGAAAACTAAACTAAAAATGATGATCGCGGAGTTCGCAGCAAGTGATTTTTCTTCGCATGTACCGTATTTCACAAAAAATCAACAAATTCAGCGTTTTTGATATTTTATTCTTGTTTAAACAACCTTCAGTGACATTTATCTTTATTGCTGACAGTCGTACTTACGGTTTTCGTCTGGCCTTCGTTTTCTCTGGCGGTTTTACGGCGGCCATGGCACACACGAATCACATTCTGTTGACGATCGAAATCTCAAACTACGAAAACGCAGGGAAAACGTATTTACTGGTAAACCAGAAGCCTCAACTGCTTTCTTGATAAAGTGAAAAACAATCTATGGTGGTTTTTAAAATCAGTGATTGGAAAAATAGGAGAAAAGTTGACTTTTATACCAACGTAGTAGCGACTACGGCAGAAGACAGGTCTTCGCGTTGTAGGATTTGGCGCTACGGCGAAGAGACATTTCCAAGCATGCGCACTGCGTCATTTCTGGGCATGTTTACTTCCGGCCGCCGTAGTAGAGGTCGCCGTAGTGATTTGCTTTTTAAAAAGTCCCTAATGTCACGCAATCGTGGCCGGGTATACTGAAGTTGCTCCAAAGTGCTTTCCGTATAACCAGTCGTACACCAATGGCTAACCTTTTGATGATGGAACGAATGCTGAGCTCATTCGAAGAGTTCGAACGAAGCAACAGCTTTGACAACCTTTTCCTTCGTGTTCGAAAAAATAGATGCACAAACGCAGACGGATATCTCTATCCGTATATTTTGGGTTACGGTGAAAATACAACTGGAAAGTTCGAAATCCACACTCAAAGTAGGGAGAATGAAGACTATTTTCTTTCATCCAACGATGCGGTGCGAAACCTCATATCTAGAATGGCACAATATGGCGGAAGGTGTCACTTATGTGGCTAAAGCATGGACACGTGGCACTCGTCAGCGTGGGCTGGGTGGCCGGTCATTCCCTACGATGGAATTCCAGCAGCATCATCGGCGGAAAGTACACAGCCAATTTGAGGTAAAAGTATAAGTAATTTTTTATATTTTGAATTTCCGAAAATTTTGAACTTGACATTTGTGTAAGGAAACACTGCTGTCATTTTTGTTTAGGGTTTTATATGGATTTATCAGTTCGGGCCTTACGGAGACTTAGTATGTCAGTGCTTGTAAGGCAACTCACATCGGAAATGTGGACGAGAGGTACATTACTACCGGTATTACAATTTCTCTGAAATAATAACCCTCTCTGACAATAGCAGTATTGTTATATTACAGTTGGCTGTACTACACAAAAATTCCCTATACTCATCAGTGATCATGCAATTTATAGAAAAAGTGTCATAGAGATTATTTCTTTTCATTGCCTTCTTCCTTGCCATGCAGGAAACCATTTATTCAGCTTACTTTTCTCTTGTGAACATAATTCAGTTGTTCTTTTTCCCTCTTTCCAGTATACACTTCTTTAGGATACAAGAAATTATGCTGTAAAAGCCTGGTATGAGATAAAATTAAAGGAAGCTAGGTCAGAAGCACAGCAGGATGCTCAATATCTTCTCCAAGGAGATGTATGTTTCCAAGGCATGATGCAGAATTTCAGGGAATTTCTGCACTTTTTTTGTTTTGTTTGCAAACTATTGATTCATCCAATTAAATTTCATGGAATTTTTTGGCAAGATTTGTGCACAGGTCCCTACTTCATTATGCATGCAGCAGATGAATTGTTTAGGGTAATGCACATGTAAACATTTCTTGTTATTGTAGAATGAAACAGTATGGCTACAGTATGCATAATGAAATAGGGACCTGTGTGGAAATCATTCCAATTTTTTTCCTTCTTCATAAATTTAGATCATCATAACAGATGCTAGACATGATTCCAGCTGAGCTGCTTAACATGCCACAGTTTCTGCTTTATTTTATCTGTGGAGACTTTGAACTATAACTATCTCTGCTTGAATACAACCTAACATGTGGCATTGTTAATAATTCTCTGACATTTTTTTTTCAGAAACAAGAAAGTTATTTATTGCCTAAGCTGGGATAAAGAAGATATGCCTTCTGCAGCATCTTGAAAAGTACCCACAACTAAAGCAGTGATAGACTCTTTAACAGCTCTTGGTAAGTTGTAATGTTGATTCGATTGTGCACTCTTCTTATAAATGATAAGCCCTTCATAATTAGATGCAGGATATGTCTGGCTGTCTGTAAATGATAACAGTACCTATATTTCTTGCCAGGATTTATTTCAAAAATATTGTGTGACTCCAAGATGTGGGAAGACTATATTTTTTGGAACAGGTGTTTGTCACACATAGAAAGAAGGGTTTCTCACACTGATTTCTTATGAATAATGTTTCATGAATATTATGCAAATGTTACTTGTTTCACACATGTATGATCTGGGTGTTTTACGAAGTCTAAAAGACTATGTTTCATTGCAAAACTCTTTAGGTCATTGTGTTGGTGAAGTTGCACATTGAGGCAGTGGCTAGCAACCAAAGGGATAAGGAACTCATATGACAGTTGGCATGGTAGGTCACCAACCAAATTACTAGATTTCACTAGTCACTGGTCTGCTTTAGTCTCTGTGATAAGGAATGGTAGTTCTTGTTTTTCTTTTCCTCAATAAAGGTGGGAAGGGTGTCAAGAAGGCCATCAAAAAGGTTGCCATTGGGCTTGTTAGGGATTCAGAGTGGTTGTGGTTTGTTGAGTTGTCTGACAAAGGTAATTATCCATTTTATAATTAGGATATAAACTGAAACTAACATAAGCTCTGCATTGGCCCTCTGTTTGTATGTCATATTCATCTTTGCTTAAATTGTGTAGTGCAAATCTTATGAATTACAGTACCGTTACTTGAAGTTAAAAAGCCTTCTAAAAATGCCATTGTTCTGACAGTGAAGTGCACAAAGACGCATATCTATTATGCAATGAAGAATTGCAATTGTGATGCTGATGAGCTGAAGCGATACATAGTAAACATTGTAGACCATTACCAAGTAAAAGGGTTCCCTAGGAACTTGTACAGTTGAATTGTTATTGAAAATTTCAGACAACAAGAGATTATTTCCAAGGGCACAAGTAGATATGAGTGTTTAGTAGCTGTTGTGACAATGTAAGTTTCTATTACCCTCACCCCACAGGGGAGCCCTTTACACCTTCTCATTATCAAGGTTGTACAAGGTACTGATTCAGAGCCTCTAACTCTACATAGTAAAAATTGTATAGATGATTAAATGGTTGTTTTATTCATTTTATCTGTGTAGTATAGGAGGATCATTCAAATTGCCATCAGGAGTCTTGGTGTCATCAAGAAGACTTTGTATGCAGCAAAAAACCTCTTGTTACTGCACAGGATATGGCAGCATTCAGAAAGGCTATAGTGGTAATAATACTCTTACTCCCACCTAAGAAAGGGCGATTGACACTGTACATGTTTTATTTGCAATACAAAAGCCTTCTTCAATGGCATAAATTTGAACTTATTACCTCTAATTACTGTAGTGCCGAGATACTTTCTGGATAGAATCACTGCATCTGGTGATGCTTTTTTATGCACAGAAGCGCATCCATTTCAGTCGTGAAGACACCTATGAAATGAGAATGCAGCTTGCAGTTCTTGACTGGGTATGTACCACAACACTTTTATTTGTATTCATGTATCTTCACAAAAACTGAAAAAACAGAGGATAGCAAACGTCCACACAAGGACACTAATTCTTTTCACTGTTATAGAAATTGTGCTATAGAGCAGTAATTGTTCATTATTACTATTAATCAAATTATTATCATTATTATTTTTACCATCAACTTCCTGGTGGGGGTATTCCCATATGAAATGGTCAGGGGTGCTTGCCGCAAATTTTGCAAAAAAAGAAACCCTAAGAGTTACCAAGACCCTATGTCGTGGGTGTGGCAATTCTTTTCGCCCTCAAGAAGTACCAATTTTAAGACAACAAATTGTTTTGGCTCATTAACCTAAGAGGTATTGCAAAAGTTCCGCTGTGGACCTTTTGAGGCTGAACACCCTGAGATAAACCAAAACTACTTTTTTAACCCCAAAAAGGTACGATGAGCACTCCCATTCTTTATACATGGGAGTCCCCCCCACCCTGGGTTAGTTCAGGAGCCCATCTTGATGGGCTCCTGGTTAGTTCCCTTTATTGAAAAATAGAAAACGCTAACTGAAGAAAGCACCAATGGACAGTTGCATATGAAGTACAACAAATTGTCAAATACGACAACAAATTGTTTTGGCTCATTAACCTAAGAGGTATTGCAAAAGTTCCGCTGTGGACCTTTTGAGGCTGAACACCCTGAGATAAACCAAAACTACTTTTTTAACCCCAAAAAGGTACGATGAGCACTCCCATTCTTTATACATGGGAGTCCCCCCCACCCTGGGTTAGTTCAGGAGCCCATCTTGATGGGCTCCTGGTTAGTTCCCTTTATTGAAAAATAGAAAACGCTAACTGAAGAAAGCACCAATGGACAGTTGCATATGAAGTACATGACCTGTTCTAGGCTGCTGTAGTATGTTTTATTTTCCTCTTCTATTTCAATTCTTTAGAATGAGAATGTGCTGTGTGAAGCCACATCTCAACAGTACTATATGACCAGTCGCCAACCGGACAGAGTTGCCCCACACAGGGTGCTGTCAGATAAAACGTACGAGTTCAAGGATGAGATATGGACAACTTTTTATAATTTATTGTAACTCAGTCCGTTGCTTCAAGGCTGACGGGTGTAAAATTAGAATGTTGTAGTTTTAGATGCCGTGCCAAACTTTGTATCAAGAAAAAAAAAAAAGAAGTATTCTTACAGAAGTTGTTCACACTGTATTGAAAAAGAAAGGTTCACCATGTCAACAAACTGTTAAACTACGTTGATTTGTTGGGGTGGAAGCAAATAGTGAGGTCTATCCATGATGAAACTCACGCATACAAGAAATAGCTTGCTTGCTAATGTCGTTTTTCACGAGCGACGATGCCCTTGATAGGGGACGTTAGAGGGGTCAGGTCACCTATCACGAACGTCCTTTATCACGCAATGTGGCATAACCTCCCTAGCGCCGTCAATAAGGCAACCCAGTTGTTGTTTTTTTTTCCAGATACGTTGGGTTGTCCCAAAGCCCGTTGTCCTTGAGGGTCTTCCAATACCACTTGTAGTCTTTTCGCTTTTTTGAGTGGTTTGTTATACGTGCATCACATCTTCCGTTTGGTTTGAAATCAGAAGATGTGATGCACGGAGCTCGAAGACAGAAGTCACAGGTTGACTCTAGAACTTGGGGCGGCGCAGCTACGCTTGACGGCGAAAACAGCAACGGCCTCGTCGTTTCTTCGAGGAGAGAGACGAACAGGTACATTGGTACGGCAAAACGCTTCCTCGCTGCAGAAAAAAAATCAATATTTTAGAATAAAAATTCGGATGGAAGTGAATAGGGGCAACTCAAGGGTAAGTACAATGAGTCATAACACACAACCTCTGTGATAATCCCAAATTGTTACTGGGAAATCAACTTACATGAAGGGTATTGTTCAGATTGCATATTAGTCCTAGAAATATCCACTTGATCATGTGTAGTTTATGTGAAACATATCAGTGGTACAAATGTATGACAACTGGAGACCATTTCATAATCTTTGGGAAACTAAACCAAAAATTTCGAAGCTGTTCCATCATCAGCAACATTTCACGTTGCTATAAACAATTCCGCCCGAGCAGAAATTCCCACTATTCGAAGAAAAGTACATGAACGGATACAAATCCACACTGAATGTTTCAGGTGTCGCCGGAAGCAGGATGATGTTACCTTCGACGCCGGGGAATCAAGCTCCATTTGGTATCACTCAGAAAAGGCGCGCAATTCGAAAACTCGGTGTTGCTTCCTCAAAACGGTCAAATTATTTTCAAAGAGATTTTCTGCTTTTGTCGCTGGCTGAAGTATTTCCTGCAATCGAGTTTGCAATCTTCGAGAAGCCGAGTTTGTGAAGGTTGTAAATAATAAGTTATAAGTTGTAAATGGTACGTTAGAGCTATAGTCAACTAACCGTTTCCACTTTGGATGCGTCGTACGGACACAACCTCGCAGGTCACCTCTGGAATTTCTTGAAGGAGACGAAACAACTGATCTTTTTTGCTTTCGTCAATCTCAAGAGTTACCTACCAGTGAAGGCAACAAAAACATTCGTGAAATATAGCTGTGATAGGGTAACAAACGATATAGAGAGAATCGATGTAACGGAGAAAATTATGTACTTACCCGCAGGCGTTTTCGTCCGTTTTCCATTGTCAGCTCCACCAAACTTTGTACAAACTCTTTCAACGCGTCAGATATTTCGATTTGAAAAAAAAATTGTTACGGAATGACGGCCTTTATTAGTCGTAAGCACTGTGCGGAGCACTAGTAGCAGATATGAAACCTCTGTGCTTATCGCGTGACCCGGAGATGTTGACAGCTCGGTGACTACTATATAAGCGTGTTTATAAGTTCGTTTTTAGCTTATTTTTAAATTTTGACTGGAAAATCTCTGTCCTTTTTTTAGCTTACGGTTTTTTTAGCTTATTTTTTAAATTTTGACAGAAAAATCTCTGTCCTTTTTAGCTTACGGGTTATTTTAAATTTGTCAGAGATTTATCAGAAAATTAAACAGAGATTTTTTCCTTATTATAAAATAAAAATGATATTTAAAAGATTAGAAAAAAATAATTATAGAAAGTAATTATGGATAAATTAAATGTTCATCAATTAAAGAAAATAGCCAAGGAAAATGGTGTTATAAACACCAACTTAATGGTTAGATCTCAACTTATCGAGGCTTTGAATAATATACCGGGTCTAAGAATTAACTTGTTAGAAATACTTACTGATAGACAATTAAAAACGGTAGCAAGAGATTTTGGTATTAAAGATTATAAAAGTATGACCAGAAATCAACTCAATGAAGTTTTAGGTAATAGATCAGAACTTATAATTGAAATCCCGCATGAAAGAAATTATGAAAAAGAAGGTGCAAAACCTAAAAGGAAAAGAAAACTCGCACCTACTTTTATAAAACCCAAAAAACGATTAAAACAAAATTTTAATTGGGGAAATTATTCATTTAGGGTAATGGATAAAGATGAGTTTTTCAAAAAGCTTGAAGAATTAACAAATGAAAACATCATAAAAATTAATAATAATAGGAAAATTAAAACAAAAAGAAAGGTAACTATATCTGATAGTGTGAGAGATGAATTGAAGGAAAAAATTAAAAAGAAAAGAACAATAGTCCTTAAAATATTTTCAATAATCCAAAATGAAGACGACCCCCCAATTCGTAATACCGAAGAAATAAATGGAAATATCATTAGATTTAGGAGGGATCTAAATAATGATTTAACAGAAACAATTTATAATGAATTGGAACCCCAAATAGAAATGGGGGCAAGAATTGTTTTCAGTTTTACTGCTTTAATTCAAAGAGGAAATGGGGAAATAGCTTATCACGTACACACATTTAGAAGTGGAGGAACTTTTAACTCCCTTTCAGAAATAAAAGATTATATAGAAAGGTGTGAGGGTGAGAGATTGAGTTTAGAAGGAGCTGCTTGGATTAGAGCATATTTACCCCCAGAAAAGAAAATTAATAAACCAGGTGTTAATGAGGGTGGAGTTGAGTTTAGAGAAGTACAAATAAAAGTTATTAACACTAGACAACCTTTAGTTGGGTGTGGAAGATTACCTGATGAATTACGAAAGAAAAGATGTATTTATTCCGTAGATGATAAAGACGATAATCTATGTGTATGGAGGTGTTTAGCTATTCTCATGAATATTATTGCTGGTAAACAAAATCCTGAAAAACGCATAGAGAAACAAGCTCTAAATTTAGCTAAAACTTTTTATGGCAACAAAAAACTAAAAAAAGCAGATGTTAGATCAACAAAATTAGTTGATTTTGAGAAAATTTCAAAAGTTTTTTCTATAAATATCCGGGCTTATGAGCAGAAAAATATAACAAATTTTAAAGTTTGGAAACTGGTGTTTGGAAAAAACAATTTCAAAGATAATTTACCAACTTTAAATTTAGGTCTTTATAATAATCATGGTTTTTTCATTAAAAATCTTAACCTTCTTGCTGAAAACTGGGTATGCCAAGGATGTAAACAAAAATTTACCAGACATGAAGATTTAAAAAGGCATTTTACTAATGAAACATGCACAGGAGGAAAGACAAAAATATTATGCACAGGAGAAAGGATAAAACACATCAGGAATGAATCTGACAATGTTTTTTATGGGGGTAAAATCCAATTTAGTTATAAAGCGTGTAGGTGGATAGAAAACCAATCTAAAATTATAGGTAAACATATTCATCATGGGCTTTGTGGTCATGGTGGTGAAAGGTGTTATAGGGATGAAGGAGGGAATGAGATTTTGTTTGATGGATACGAACCTGGGTTATAATGTAGTATCGGTTTGGGAGTGTGAAAATCCTGAATTACCCAATATATGGTTCAAAAAGAAATTTTTTCCATATCCATATAATATTATTTTCGATTTTGAGTCAATATTACAAAAAGAAGATAAACATATTACTGATGATTTAAGTTTTACAAATATACACATTCCAGTTAGTGTTGCAATAATTGATAATTTAACAAACAAACGTGTTTTTCTTTACAACCAAAACTCTGATGCGCTTATAAAAGAATTCGTTGAAAAATTGGAGGAAATAAGAAAAATCATAGTTGAAAAAGTTAAAGAAGAATACCCCCTACCTGATCAAGATTCTTTACAAAAACATGTTTTAGAAAAATATGAAGAATGGTGTAATCAAGTACCTGTTTTTGGGTTTAATAGTGGAAAATATGATATCAATTTGATTAAAAGACATTTTATAAAACACATGACCGATAAAACTAAGGAGATTTTTATTGCAAAGAAACAGAATAGGTATATGTTTTTATCAACACAGCATTTCAAATTCTTGGATATAATTTCTTACCTTGCACCTGGAATTTCTTTTGATAAGTGGTGCAAAGCAAACAACTGTGAAGCCAAAAAACTTGTACTTCCTTATGAATTTTTGGATAGTTATGATAAGCTTTCTCACGTTGGACCTGTGAAACATGAAGACTTTTACTCTAGTTTGAAAAAGAAAAACATTTCCAAAGAAGAATATGAAGAATATTTGATTGAATTTAAAAAGAGGGGTTGTGTTACAATGTTAGACTGGTTGAAAGAGTATAATTTAAACGATGTTATACCTTTTTTAGAAGCTTTAGAAAAAACAAGGCTTTTATATTATCCAGACGAAATTGATATATTAAAAGATGCTGTTTCCATCCCAGGTGTATCAATGAGGGCTGTTCTAAATAAATATCAAAAAATGAAGAAGAAAGGTGATCCTGAATTGTACGCCCCAGGACAATACTGTATTCATAGTTGTTGTAATAACAAGATTTGCAAAAAATGCTACAAAATAAAGAAAGATTGTAAAATATGCGACAAAAACAAGATTTATAAATTATTGAAAACGGGTATGGTTGGAGGCCCTAGTATTGTATTTATGAGATATGCGGAGGCAGAAAAAACAATGATTCGCCCTCATAAATATAAAAACCCGAAAAAATGTGTGCGAATTAAGGGGTTTGATGCAAATGGTTTATATCTATACTGTGCGGGACAAGAAATGCCATGCGGAAAAGAAGAATGCATTGAGGTTGAAAATCCATCAGATCCTAAATTTATTAAGAAAATTTGTAAAGAGATTCTTGATGGTAATCTTTTCGGATTTTGTCAAGTTGATATCCATGCCCCTGATCATCTAAAAGAAAAGTTTGAAGAGTTTTCACCGTTATTTATTGTAGATGCCGTTCCTGAATATTTAGTACCAGAGCACATGAAAGAATATCAAAGAGAGACAGGTAGAAAACACCTAAAAGATAATAAAAAATTATTAGGGGTTACCAAGGCAAAAAAGATATTGTTATATACACCTATGATAAAATGGTATCTTAATCATGGTTTTGAGATTACACACATTCATAATATTTTAAAGTATGAATCGGGAAGGCCCTTTGAATGGTTTCCAAAAGAGGTGGCAGACGCAAGAAGAGATGGAGATATTGAGATTTTGTTGGAAAAACTAAGTAAAGCTTTTGAAGAAAACAAAATTGATGATGTAGTAAAAATTACTAATGAATTAAACCAATTTCCAGATATAAGTAAAGATATTGAAGAAAATAAAGACATTAAAGTATTGATTGAAAAACTAAAACCAAAGTATAAAGGTTGTAAAGAATTAGCGGACACGAATAAACTTAAGGGAAATTCTTTTTATGGGAAAATGATAGAAGATAAAGAAAAACATAATATTACAAGGTATACAAAGGATGAGGAAGAGGTTGAAAAAGCCTTAAGATCTGCGTTCTTTGAAGATCTTAATGAAATAAATGACACATATGAAATAGTAAAACGAAAAAGATTAATAAAAATAGACAGACCCTATCAATGTGGAATTGCGGTATATCAGCTAGCAAAATTAAGAATGTTGGAATTCTATTACGATTTTCTAGATAAATATGTAGATAGAAAGGATTTTGAGTTGATACAAATGGATACTGATTCTAAGTACATGGCAATTTCAGATGAAAATTTGGATGATATTATAAAACCTGAAATGAGAAAAGAATACTTTAATGGAGGGAAAGAAAAATTCCTATCAACTTCTAAATATCATGACAAGACTCCGGGTTTGTTCAAAAAAGAGTTTGATGGTATACGAATGATTGCACTTTCTTCAAAATGTTATTACGCGGAGGATGAGAAAGGAAAAGCAAAGTATAGTGCTAAAGGCACAATTCATATACAAAACGAAATAAACTGGAATGGTTACTGGGCGGCTTTAAAAGGGGCAAATGATATGGCACAAAATACAGGATTTAGAGTTAATGATAATCAAATTGTGACATATACACAAAATAAAAAAGCATTTAATGCATATTATGATAAAAGACGGGTTTATGAGGATGGAATTCACACAAAACCATTGTATTAGATCATTTCAAAACAGAATTAGGGGGTAACTCTGTATCATAAGGAATAACTTGTAACTCTTCCCTTACAAAACCTCGTCTTGGGCCATCTTGTAAAAAGTATAAAACCGGCTGATTAGGAGAAATTCTACTTCCAGAAATATAATAAACTTTTATACTCCAAATAGGATCTGTGGCTCTTCTTCTTTCACCACCTTCAAGTTCGCCCGGAGATAATAAATATCTAACCATAACCTCAATTGGTAGTCTAACCTCATCAAGGCCAACAGCTCGGTGATAATTTTTAGTTTCAATATTTACCTCTTTCATTTTTATAGCCTCATCAGGCTCTTTACCGGTTATTCTTGTTTTTGTATTATTCAAAGTTTTTAGAATAGCTGGTAATCTTTTCACCCATACCCTTGATCGCCCATCACTAATCATTTCCTGTGAATATTGATGACTAAATATTCTTTCTCCTAATATTTTGTTTGCATTTTCTACAAATGCTTGGGCTCTATGATTACCAGCTTCACTTCTTTGTATTCTTACATTATGGTAATTCATGAGTTTACCAACTTCACCCATAAATTCTTTTCCAGGATCAACCATTAATGTTTTAGGGTATTTCAATCTTCTAGAATATATTTTTGTAAAAGCTTCTGATATCTCTCGACTTTCTTTTGAGGTTAATGGCTCCGCATCTTTATATCTCGAGGCGATATCAACCACAACTAACGCATATTTATATGTTTTTCTTCCAACTCTATCATGCGGTAAAAATAATAAATCTGCTTGGTGAATCTGATTTGGTTTATTCACAGTCCAATGCGGTCTAGGTATATATTTTGGAGCTGGAAGATAGATTTGCCATATTGCCTGTTTCTGCAACCATTGTTTTGCCTCATTTTCACTTACTTTCGCCTTCTCAGCTAATTTAGGAATAGCGGAATATCCTTTCCAATACCCTTCAGCCGAATAATATATTTTTGTAAAGGTAGAACTCATTTAAAGGTTAGCCAAAGTATCTTATAAATCAAGTATGACGTCTGAAAAAATTAATCCAAACAGAATTCCAAAAGAACCATTTGGTTTGAAAGCGGAATCAACATTAAATAGAATTACTCTAAATCCTTCCACAGCCAGCCCCGGTGAAACATTATATATAAATATTCCAAAACTTTCTGAGAATTTAGTGATTGTACCTGGAAGTGTATCTCTTTTGTTTGATTTAGAGGTTGAAGGTCATGCAAATAATACATTTGTTAATAATTTGGCGGCTAATCTTGTATCTAGATTAAAAGTTCTTTTTGGGGGTGAAACATTGCAGGATACTCAAAGATATGATCTATTTCAAACATATCATGATTTATTCTTAACTAAAGAAGATAGAAAAGATAGATTAAAACAAGGTATTTCTTCTCCAAATATTAGAAAACTTAGAACAAATGCGGGTGATAAGGATGATTCTGATTTAAAAGAAGTATCTCTTGCTGTAGTTCATAATACAAAGTATAGAATACCAATAAATCATCCTATTTTAAAAGATCATGGGGTTTTTTTATCCAAAAGCATTAGAAAATCATTTAATATTTGAGATTACATTAGCTCCTGTTTCTGATATTGTTGTTTATTCTGATACAACTAAAACACCATCATATTCGCTCAAAAATTTAGAGTTAGAATATTCATCAATTTCAAGCGAATATTTAGCTAAAGAAGCTAAATCAACTTATCAAATTGGTAAAGGATTCTTTTATGAAAATGTTACTTTACACAAAACTTTTACATTTTTAACTGGAGCTGATGAAGTTATTAATCAACATGTTAATTTACCTAGAAGATCAATGAGTGGAATATTATTTTTGTTTATTGCTCCATATGCCGGAGGTGCAAGAGATTCAGAAAATTTTTTTTACCCCGGAATAACTTCTGTTAATATTGATGTTGATGGTGTGCCAAATAGAATATACTCTAAAGGTATGATTATATCAGATCTTTGGGAATCTGTTAAAAAACGATTCCCAAAAATAGTAGAGTATAATTTAAAAGAAGGGGATTTTTATACAAATAAGTTTGCTCTTTGGGTTGATACAAGAACTCACCCCGATAATGATATTCATGGTGGAGGACTAGCTCTAAATAATACACATGATGGAGTAAAAATAGAAATTAAAAGGAAAAAAAGTGGCTCATCAAGCTCAGTAGTAATAACATGTCATATGTTTGTTGTTGCTGATGCAATGATGGAAAAAATGAATTCAAGTTTGAGATCAATTAAGTACTGAGAATCTAAAAACATAATGTTATGATACAAAAATATGGAAGATTTACGAAATAAAATACCATTCCATTGTATCATAACTGGACCAACAAATTGTGGAAAAACAAAGTACCTAATTGAACAGCTCCGTGGTCCATTTCGAAAAGTTTTTGAATATATTGTTTTAATTTGTCCAACCTATTCTAAAAATAAAACATATCATAATTTCGCTCGTGGGGACAAGAGATTCTTTGTATTATCACCCGATGCAAGTAATGTAGATGAGATTAATGAATTGTTAAATGATTGTCAAACTTTATTCTCTGGAACAAAAACATTAATAATTTTAGATGATTGCGCTGTATCCACTGATCTGAAGAAAAGATCGAATAAGTTTATAGATTTAGCATTCTCTGGAAGACATCACGGATTATCAATGTGGGTTCTAACCCAGCAATTAACATCAATAGCAAAACCATTCCGGGAAAATGTGGCTTGCGTTGTTACTTTCCATAATCCGTCGCAGAAAGGTATGAAAATGTTTTTTGAAGATTATGGTGGTGATTTGGATTATGAATTAGGTAAAAAGTTTGTACAACTCCTAAAAACCGAAAAATATTCTAGACTATGTTTGAGTTTGCGATACCCATTTAATTGTTATTTAGAGATTCCCGAAGTGATTTAAAAAAGATGACAAACGTTGAAGATTATATTGAAGAAAAGACAGACCAGCCGAAGGGAAAAGATAATGATGAACTTGAAATAAAACAAGAATCACTTGCTATTCTAGCCGCGCTCGGAACAACAAAGGAATATTTGGGGGTTGAAATGAGTCTGGGTGATACAAAAAAATTATCAGAACGCGATGTAGAAAAATATTTTAATCGTTACCAAGCAGTAATGGGTAAGAAAATTAACGGGGGGTTGGTAGATTCATCCCTACAATTAGTTTCCAAACTTATTTCATATTTAGTTCCGGTTGATGATATAGAATCTCTTTGCAATGATTTGAAGAATGATGATTTGGTTAATCGTGAATTAACAAACATTGTTGGACTCTTAGCATTGAAAGCAGGAAGACTGGCTGCACTTGCTAGCGGGTTATTTCAAGTAGCTAAACACGTTAAAATAGGAAAAATACAACAAAATCCAGCAAATTCTAACACAACTGATCAGGAAACTAAGCAATCTGCCGAAGGTATTGATACTGTAAACTAAACAGATCTAAAAACTTATTTTAGCATATAAATAACAATGTCTGAACAATCTGAAGTAGAAGTTGAACAAATTACGGCAGATCCCACACCTGAAAATAAAGATACTAAAAAAAGGGAGAAAGATCCTAAAAAAGTAGCGGCTGGTAAGAAATTAGCTGAATATAATAAAAAAGCAAAAGAAGCATTAGCTAGGGAGATGAAACGAGAGGCGCAAAATGAAAATACAGAAAGAGAGTATAATCAAGAAAAGACAAATAATGAATATAAATCATGGCTACCAGAGTTATCTTTTACTACTGTTTTATCTGTTGTTGGATTGGGGTTTACAGCATTTGATCTTTTTATGAGATATCGGGAAAAAGCTATAGATGAATATAAAAATAGGATACCAGATTTATCACAAGTTCCTCAAATACAACAACCACCAAAAATTGGAATGATGTAATTATAAATTATTTTTTACTACATAAAGTTATTTAAAAGTTTCTTAATGATGTAGTAAAAAAATCATGTCAAACGAAAACAAACTTGTGAAAACTGTAACTGATTCAGCGGTACTTATCGGATTAGGGGCTGGAGTTGGGTATGTAGCTAAAAAGATGATGAAAGAATCATTTTTGAATGACCCATCCTCAAGTATTACAAACTATGCAAAATGGGTGGCTGTATTATCCGGAAGTATGTATCTAAAAACTTATTTAGAGGATCAAAAGATTTTACCAAAATAATTAAATATGGCAGCAATAGCGATGATGATTGGTGGAGCTATATTGAATGCAACAGCATTTGTTGGCGGAAATTATCTTGCAAAAAGTCTTTCAGGACATAATGTGGATGAGGAAAAAATACGACACGATAAAGCATTAGAAAAATATCAAAAAGATTATGCAGAATATCAGGAAAAAAGACAAAAAATGATTGATTGGAAAATGAAGAAAAAAGATGAAAAATATCAAGCATCAAAAAATATTTCGACTACAAACCAAGCTTTTGAATTGTACTGGCAAATGCAAGAGCCAAAATTCTCTGATTATTACAAACCAAGCGATGAACAAAAAACAGGAGAAATGGTATATGTTGGGGCAGGAATGTTAGGTTTAGGTTATGCAGTTAGTAAATTATTATAAATTATTATTTGTTATGTAACCAGTAATTTGGTTATATAACACAAGTATATTTATTATAGTTTACATGAGACTCCCAACATCAGAATCTTCTTCTTCTTCATATTCAGATTTTTCCATTTCTTCAGCAGCAGATTTACTATCTGAGCATCTAATTTTAGTTAATCTTTTCATTTCTTTGTTTGGTTCTATAACTGCTTCATAAAGTTTTACTTGAAGGGCAATACAAGAACCAATAAATATTGATTCAATTTTTATTACACTTTCTTCAACTCGACACCCTTTATTTAATAGTTTTAATGGATCAATTAACTTATCATTTTTAGAGTTATAAAACTTGGTTAAAATTTGGTCTTGTTTTTTATCCCAAATTAATTTTGCATATAAAGTTGGACCCCTATCTGGAACTCTAGCCATTGAAGATTTTTCCAACTTCCAATATAGAGGATTTAAACCTCCTTTTTGTTTTTCAAGCTCATTTCTTTCCAACTCAAATTTACCAATTTTTGCTCTATTAATAATCAAATGATCAATGCAATTGTCAACTATTTCATTGAATAAATCAATCCATTTTTCTTCTTCGGGTGTTGGACTGCTTCCACTCCATAAACATAATGGAAACACATATCCTGAAATTGCACCTGTTTGTTGATTTGTGTTTGTAGAAACACCAAAAGAATATAAATTACCGGTTGGAATAACAAGTTCTCCTTCTGTTCCATCATCATTTTTTGTAAAAATTTTAATTCTTTTGAATTCAACCTTTGGTTTTGTTCCTGGAATTTCACCAACAATTGGTTTAGAAAAAATCATGCTTACTTTAGGAATATAACTATTAACATCTATTAATTGTGTAGTTTCGTTCATCATTTTATTTTTATATATTCTTTTTTTAAACTTTAAATCAAAATTTACTTTTATTTTTCAATCTAAAGATTTCTTACTGATGAGTAAAAAAAAAATCATGGAAGAAGATATACCATTAGAAGATTTGACAAAAGGAACTGATGATAATGATGATGATGGAGATGGTACATTTTACCAAAGCCCAAACACATCTACAAGCCACATAGAATATCCCGGTTATGATGAAGATGAGGTAAGAAGACGAGCAGAATGGGATATACCATCTGAAAGAAGGAATCTAGGCAGCGTTTTAAGAGAAAGAGATGAGAAATATGATAGAAGGCGAGAAGCGGGTCAAGAACTCAAACTTTATTTACCAGACTTCAATCCTGATGATGCAACATTTAATGTAATATATGGAAAAGATGGAAGTATAATCGGAGAATATAGTAATAGGGCTAATTCTGCGTCACATATAATACTTGATAAAGATAAAAATCTTAAGCTTGAAGATTTACCAAAAGTAATGAGAAAAGAACTAGGTGTTGATTATGAAACAATGCTGGAAAAATATAATAATACCGCGTCAGAATTGAGAAAATCCATTGAAAAAAATAAGGAATTAGATAATGCATTGCAAGGATTGAAAGCAACAGCAGAAGTATATCCTCAGGAAATTAGTCGATATGAAGAAAGAGAAAAAGAACTTAGGGAATTCATTGAGAGACAACAAATAGAAAAAGCCGAAAATAAAAGTCTTTTTGATCAAACTGTTAAACAGAATATAGAATTAAAAATACAAGAAAAGAAACTTTTGGATGAAACAAAATTATACAAAGAAGAAATAGATAAATATAAGAAGGGTAAATCAAATTTAACAAAGTTAGAACAAAGCAATGAACGATTAAAATCTGAGGTTGATAAATTAAGAGAACAGATTAGAAATAAAACAATTTCAGACAAAGAACAATTATCAGTTATTGATGGGAGAAAAGATGAAATACTTAAAAATTTACCATTACGAGAGCGACTAAAGTATATATTCAAAAAGTATGGTTTTACAGTTTTTTCTGTTATTAGTGCAGTAGGTGTTATCATTGGGGTTATAGTTTCTAATCTTTCAAAGGGTTTATCAACATTAGGAAGGGGAGTTGGTAATGGTTTGAAAACTCTTGGTAAAAAACTGGGTGAAATATTGCCAGGAATGGTTGGTGCTATCGTGAGCTTTCTATTCAAAACAGCTGGTCAAGTTATTGGATTTTTAGGTGAAAATGCTTGGCTTTTGATAATGGCTGTGGTTTTATATTTTGTGGAAAGTATAAAAAAGAAGAGAAAGTAGATCTAAAGATATCATGTTGAGTAGTAAAATACAATATGGATGAATACAATAGAATTTACCCTGTATTACCTAATAATCCAGATCCTATTAATTTCAGACTACAAAAATCAAGCGAAGTATTACAAAATCTTGAGAAAGAAATTAAACATTACGAAGAAGTAAGAAAAAAATATAATAGGGCGAGAGGAATATGTACAAAAATTAGTGTTTCTGGTGGTTTTATTTCAGTTATTCTATCAGCAAGCGGTTTAGGAACTTCTCTCACGGGTTTTGGTGCTATTGTTGGTGTTCCTTTGGGGGTTATAGGTGGTTTTTTTGGTGGGTTGTCTGTTGGATTTGGTTTTGCTTCTAAAAGACTTTCTGGTAAAGTTAGTAAACACGAACAAACCGCTGCAATTGCAAAATCAAAATTAAACACAATTAACGATTTAGTTTCAAAAGCTTTGAAAGATAATGTTATATCCGATCAAGAATTTTCTATAATTTTAGCAGAGTTGGAAAAGTTTCAAAAACTAAAACTAGAAATACGACAAAAATTTAGGAAAGAAGCAGAAAAAAACTTGGATATGTCCATGATAAGGAGAGAAGTGCGCGAAGATCTATTAAAAGAACTTACCGGAGGGAAAGGACATTAAAAATTTCATATGAGAGAACTGATGTTGGTTGTAATTGTTTTGCGGGTATTAGAAGAGAGGTTAATTGAATTTACATCTTATTCTTAAAAGGTCTAAAGATCACATTATTTGAAACACAAAGAATAAGATGTTATTGGATGATTTCAAAAATCGTTACCCAAACGCGAACCTCAATAAATTTACATTTGTGAATGATTCGTATGGTGGATATATTAAATGGAGAGTTAATGGAATGACTGTAATGTCTTATGATGATCCTTCTGGAAAAACATGGACCGATGATCTTCCTACTAATTTGAAAACATTATTATGGAAAGATTTAGGGTTAGAAAATGGTTCGTTTCCAGAAAGTTTATCATCTACAAACAAAACATATCCAATACCTGGTATTAAATTCGATGAATCTACAAAAAATGTAACAAAAATGTTAACTATTTTAAATATATATGTTTCAGATAAAGACAACTTCATTTCTCCCATGAAAAATGTATTTAAAAATCAGACTGTAGGACTTACTAGCGGTAAAGAAGCTAGAGCTTGGTTGAATAAACCAAATATTAATCACTGGCCTCAGCAATTAAACATGGCGGTTTGGTGCGCAACATCTGGATGCGGTGTAAGTTTAAATGATAGTTTAAATTACCCAAAAGTTATTAGAAGTTTTTTTATATTTCACATATACTTTACAATAAGAAGAATATTATATGAATTATCTGTACCATTACCCGGCGAACAAACTTTTTCTTTAAAAAATAATCCATACAACAAAAATGCTTATAATCGTTTATGTGCAGAATTTGGCTTAAGCAATAATCAAGATTATAGAGGATTAAATAAACCTTTGGCTGATTTTAGATGGAAAGGGGGTGCAAACCATGGAGTTGGAGATGTATTCATTGATTATGGAAAAGGATATGTACCCCCCGGAAGCGTTCCTGGAAGCGCTAGTGGGCAAGCAATAGGTGGTGGAAATCAAGATGTCAGAATTATAAGGAGCTACGATCCTGATTCAAATATTTGGCCAAGCAGTTCAAATAGATTTTCCGATGATGGTGGTAAAAAAATAGATGGAAATTTAATATCTATGCTTAGAAATGATTACTTTGTTGATTTTCAATATGCATGGTTTATACCAGAATCTGGATATGGATTAACAAATGCTGGATTAGGAAGAATAAATAGATCGGTTGAAGCTTTTGTTTATTGCATTTTGGGGGCCCAAGTTAATACTAGGAATTCAATTATTGGTAATGGCGGGAGAGCATTTGAAACTCAGCAAGAATTTATAGATTTATTTGAAAGCTCTGTGATTGAAAATGATATCGCAAATTCAAATCAAAGATATCAAATAGCGGTTCAAGAATCAAAAGTACGGCTTGATTTGGCTATATCTCCTGGTGTTTTGTTGATGCCAAGCAATTTAATTATAAATACAGAAAGCGTTATTGGATACAATAATAATCTGAAAATAGCAACAGAAGATATGAAATTTGGGGTAAATAATTCAATAAATGTTGGAACAAAAAATGTTGGAATAACTCATAGTTTAGGAACATCAAAGGTTTTATTAAATACTAATACTCAACCAAGGAATCCTAAATTAAAAAATAGCGATGAATCAAACAATAGCGATGAAGTTAGTAATATAGAAACATCTTCTCATCAAAATACTCTTATTGTTTTAATATTTGCTGGAGGATTATTATCTTGGTTTTTATTTCGATAAAAATTAATCTAAACATATACCTTCTAAATGAAAAATGTTTAGCATTACAATGTATAATTCAGAAACTAGGGTTTATTTAGACCCTCCAATGAAATACGTTAGTGAATTACAACTTTTAGATTGTAATATTAAAACAAAAAGACCAATAACTTTAAAGAATCAAGAAAAAATAACTGATGAACAAGATAAACCTTTAGTAATATTTAATCCAGGAACATATTCCATAAATGATATAAAAATATTAATTGAGCTCAGCGAAAAGGGTAAAAATATAACAATGATTATCGGAGATAATTTTGCTTACATAATCAACAATAAACCAGTTAACATTAAATTTACCCAGGGTTTGCAAAATTCTTTAGGGCTGCCAGAAGTTTTATTTAAAATAACTCAAATAGATATAACTATAAAAGAACCTTTGAGACTTTTATGCAGCATAGTTGATAATAGAATGTCATACACGAATAAAGGTAAAAATGGAGGCCTTGTAAAAATACAACCATCCCAATTGCTAGCAAACATTCCATCAAAAGATTATCCATCTATTCCAATTAGAAAATATGATAACTTTATTAATCACTTTGATTTAACCATTTTAGACTCTGATTGGAAAAAGTTTGATCTAAAAGGAGACTCTGTAACTTTTAGTTTAAGATTTAAATAAATTTTTTTGTTATGTAACCATTTATTGGGTTATATAACATAACTTTTTATCAATCTTCTTCACCAAATACCTCTTCTTCCAAAAACTTTAACTCTTCAAAATCAATACACCAATCTAAATACCTACTTGGATGCCATGCTATAGGCATTAATTCGTCATATAATTTTTTATAAAATTTATGTTTATGTTTCAACTTATCAGCATTTACATTTATAGAAATCCAAATTGAATCAATAATAAAATTATTAATATTATATTTCATCTTATCATCTTTTTCTCTATTAGCATAATATATTAAATCACTAACAAACTCATTATTAGATATACCATCTAAATATAAACCCATTATACCAAAAATAGAAAAATAAAAATACTCTTCATTATCATCATGCCAAATTCCAAATTCAACCCCTTCTGAATCTTCATCATACCCAAAATAGTTATAATATTCATAAAGTTCATAATTTTCATCAATAAAACCTCTAATATTTGATATATGTTTTAATAAATCTTCCTTAATTGAATCTAAAAAATCATTAACACCAAGTTTTTTTTCATTATAATATTCAAAACTCATAGAAGTTTTTCCATCTTTTACTATTATTTTCATTTTATTTACAATTTTTCCTAAATCCTTAAATCATAAATTAATTTTATACGACACTCCTTACAAGAGGCTTTTTGTTTCATGTGTTCGCATATTTGTGATCCTCCACATTCTTTACATTGTTGTTGTTGTTTATTATGTATGCATATTTGTGATCCGCCACATTCTTTACACTTTTGTTTTTGCTTATTATGCATACAATATATTGATCCTTTACATTTTTTACAAGCATACTTAATTCTATCATGTTTACATATTTGTGATCCACCGCATTCTTTGCAAAAATATTTAATTTTTCCATGAATACAAATATAATCGCTAGTAGTAGTAGTAACTTTTTCAATTAAATCAATAATCTCCTCCTCTTTATATTTTTTAAACTCATTAATTAAATCCATTCTACCCATTTTTGATCTTCCTTTCGTTTTTAACTCTCTTGCAATTCTTTTTAGTTGATACAAACATAAATTATTTAATTGATCCATAATTACCCTCTATGAGTATTTTTCTAATCCTTAAATATCATTTTTTATTTTATAATCTGAAAAAATCTCTGATAAAAAAGAAAATAACCCGTAAGCTAAAAAAGGTCAGAGATTTTTCTGTCAAATTTAAAAAATAAGCTAAAAAAACCGTAAGCTAAAAAAAGGACAGAGATTTTCCAGTCAAAATTTAAAAATAAGCTAAAAACGAACTTATAAACACGCTTATATAGTAGTCGGTGTCTAGAGTGAAATGACCGACTGCCCGCCCAGTCCAAGGCTCATTATTTCGCGCGGGTCCTTATTTAAATTTGTCACCTAGCTAGCCAGAAAACCGCCGACCAGTTAGCTCAGTTGGTAGAGCACTGGACTACCGTGTGGGAGGTTGAAGTGAAGTGAAGTGAAGTCAACTTTATTTAGGCAGGGTGGCCCAATCAGCACTTGGCTGGTATCAAAGAATGTCGGTCGTTTCGCATACAAGTCGTTTCGCATACAAGTCGATTCGCATACATCGAGGTCGTTTCGCATACAAGGTCTTGGTCGATTCGCATACATCGAAGTCGTTTCGCCGACACGATCTTGGTCGATTCGCATACATCGAAAAAGTGCAAAATACATTGAAAAAGTTCTCATAAACACTCTAACAAGATAGCTATAGGACAGAGAAATAAACTTAACCTCAACCCGGCGATATGCGCGTGTTGTTATTACGCATCGAGCTTTAATTCTTATTGTGGGGATAGTTTCGAAAGAAACTGGTGCTGCGTCGGTGGGAAATTGAAACACAAGAAATTGGATAAATCAAATTTAATTCTATTCGGCACAGCAAACGCGTTGACAGCGCGTAGACTAAGTTCAAGTTTAACTTGCCATGCACTATATCTAGAAGAATTTTGTTATGTTGTTTAAATGCTTTTCGCGGTTTGATACTAAACCCGGCCACAAAATATCCAAAATATCCCACATAATATTGCTCGTTTCGATGTATGCGAATCGACCAAGACCTTGTATGCGAAACGACCTCGATGTATGCGAATCGACTTGTATGCGAAACGACTTGTATGCGAAACGACCGGCTTCCGTATCAAAAGGGGCCCTGCGTAAATTAAGACTACATTAAATTTCTATATATAAAGATTAATATTACAATTGTAAAAAAAGCGGATAAAAAGCGCTTAAAAATATATAAAAACTACTCTCTAAAATAAAGTCTAAGAAGATTTTTAAAAATGGGGAGCGATGTTGCTTCTTTTATTGTAGTGGGTAAATTATTAAAATGAAGCGCACCAGAGTATCTGAAAGTCCTTTTCCCTAGCGTTAACTTGGGTTTCGGCAAGTGCATGTCATTCCTTTTCCTCGTGTTGTATGAATGAACGTTGCAATTTCTAATAAAATAATCCGACAAATATGGAGGAGCTAAATTATTTAAACATTTAAAAACTAAAATGCATTTGTGGGCTTTTCTTTGGGTTTCCAAATCCACCCACCCTAACATTTTAAAAGATCCTTCGGTTGTTGCCCTCCTTTGTATAATGCGTGCTGCTCTATTTTGCAGACGTTGCAAGCTGTTACTGCAACCAATTGACAGCCCATCCCATACCGTGTTAGTGTAATCAAACATCGGCTGAACTAAACAATTATACACGCATTTAGCAGCTTTTAGAGTAAGGTAGGGTCGTATGCGGGACAGCAGGCCGAGACGTTTTCTTACTCTCTTACAAATCAATTCTACATGTTCGTTCCATGAAAGATTCTCATCTAGTGTTACCCCTAAGTAACAGAAGCTTGATACTCTGTCAATGTTTTTCCCATGAAGCTCTATTTTATAATCTGGACACTGTTCTAGTTTTTGCCTAGTTCCAAACAGCATCCATTTAGTTTTACTCTGATTGAGTATCAACCTGTTGCTTACTAACCATTTCTCAACATTGGTAAGATCGTTTTGAAGAACCTGCTTGATGACATCTGGACAGGAATCAGAGAAATATATAACAGTATCGTCGGCATACATGCCTATTGATGACTTCAGTAGACTTTGCGGGAGATCATTGATGTATATCACAAATAGTATCGGGCCCAGTATGGATCCTTGGGGAACCCCATAACCGATAGTTAAGCTCGATGATTCGTCTTGGTTGTATTTGACCTTCTGGGATCGAGCTGTAAGGTAGTCTTCGAACCATTTCAAACTTTTCCCTCTAATTCCATAGTGTTCTAGTTTGTGGAGCAGGCAGAGGTGGTCAACGAGATCGAACGCTTTTTTTAGGTCAATAAAAATAGATCCGGTAATCATCTGTTTATCCATTTGTTCTAAAATGTGGTCAACAAAGTGTACAGTGGCTGTTTCAGTGGAGTGTTTCTTACGGAATCCTGATTGATGCACTGACAAGGAATTGTTTCTGATTAGAAATGCTACAAGCTGTGATTGAATTGCTCGTTCCATTACTTTAGAAATCAACGGAAGGACTGAAATCGGACGATAATTATTTGGGTCGCTCTTATCGCCAGATTTGTATATTGGAGTTACCTTCGCAGTTTTCCATTCAGATGGTATCATACAGGTAGAAATTGTTAAATTTATGAGGTAGGCGACTGGTCTAGATATTTCATTTGCTGCATCTTTCAGTAATCGAGCAGGAATTCCATCGAGGCCAGTAGCTTTAGTTGACTTCATTTTGAGCAATTCTTTTTGAACAAATCCGGATGACACTTCTTCAAGGACAAAGTCTTGTTCAACTCTAGTTGACATAACTTTTGGCAGAGTACAACGCTCAAAATGGCTGCTCAGAGAGTTTGCGATCGATGTAAAAAATCCATTGAATCTTGAGGCTGTAAGACCATCACTGCTTGAAGGTACTGATTTGATTTTTTGGGGAACGATTTTATGCAAAGTTCGCCACATCACCTTTGGGTCTTTTTCATCCGCCAGTTGATTTGCATAATAGTCAATTTTTTCTTTACGCATTCTTGTGTTTATGGTGTTGCGTAACCGCTTATAATTGCTCCAATGTTGTTCTTTGTTTGTACTTAGGGCCTTTTTGTGGTGGTAATCACGCTCTTGCATAAGTTTCTTTAAATCGCTTGTTAACCACGGCACTGAATATCCACGGGCGCGACGCGTAACAATGGGTGCGTGTTTGTCGGCAGCTGTTAGAAAAAGGTCTTTAAAGGCGTTCCAGCTTCCCTCTGGTGTTTCTTCGAGTTCGATAATTTCCCATGGGATGTGTTTTAGGTCGTCACGGAACAATGCTGGATTATAATGTTTATAATTTCTCGTTTCAATAATTTTTGGTGGAGGGCGTTTCATCCTGTGTAGCTTTCTTACCCCAAAAATAGCACTATGGTCAGAAAAACCAACTGGTACAACACCGGCGAAATAAAGTTCTGGCCTTGAGGTGAAAAATAAATCAATTAAAGTTCTGGTGTGCTGCGTTACTCTTGTAAATCCTTTGATTAACTGTTTTAGGCAAAATGACTTGGTTATCTGTTGAAGGTGTTTATAAGATGTTGTTCTTGTTTTGGAGAAATCAACATTTAAGTCCCCCATGAGTACCGTTTCCACACCGATACTCTTAAGGTTGTTTAGGGTTTTCTCCAAACTTGAATTAAAAGTGGAAATATCCGAATTTGGTGATCTGTAAATAGAGCCAACCAACAGCTTCTTTGATTTCGGTTGAGACAATTCAAACCAAATTGCTTCTAAATCTGCACACATTAGTTCGGGATTTGCTTCGTCCAGTCGATTGAAGCTCAAGTGTTCAGCGATGTAAACTGCTAATCCACCCCCACGGCAATTTCTATCTTTCCTCAGTAAATTGAAGCCTGGAAGCCAAATTTCCTCGTCTGAAAATGACTCATCCAACCATGTTTCGTTTATCGATAGCACATGAGGTTTGTGTGTTTCGCAGAACAGTCGAAGCTCGTCCACCTTATTTCTTAGGCTGCAGATATTCAAATGGAATAGACGCAAACCCCTCATTTCACGATGTTGAATAGGCCCAGGGCCAGGATTCCGTTGTATATCATTCGATAATAAAACTAGTCATAGTTGTCACTAAATCTGCCCCCGACTTTGTAAAAACTGAATGAAGACTGTATGTGGTTGTCCATGTATTTGTTATGAACCTTTGAAATGTAGTTTTCGTTTGAGAGTGCAAATTCCTTGTTGTGTTTGTGTTTTGTCAATTATCACACTTTGTTTCTTGGGTTAATGGAAATCCTCATACATATCGTGTTTAGGATGGGTTTACATTATAGCTTGGAATGAAATAAGAAAGCTTGGAATGAAATCGTGACGACTCGTTGCCAAACTTGCCAAACCCAGTTTGCGCGGTTGCTGAGCCAGGCGCACATGCTGAAAATTAACCGGGACCACCGTGCGCGCCTATTTTCGTGAAATCGAGAAAATTTTCGCATACTAACACTACGACCATACGATACTTCTTATTTACGCGGGGAACATTAGGGTGCCTCCTCGGGTTCCGGCCTCTGGGCCGGAACCCTGCGGGGGCAATGACATTTGCAATCATGGCTGTATTTAGAAGGCGTATAAAGCGAATCAGCTTTATGGTCTTCGTTGCGTTCGCCATGCTGGTTGCGAGGGATCTCGGAGTTGACTTTGCTGGATAAACGTTGAGCTTCACTTCATTTGCGTCTTTTGTAGCCATAAGAATTTGAAGGTTACTGTGTTGGGTTCCTTGAGGGCAAAACTTCGAGACTTGAGCAAGAAGTAAACATATTATTAAATAAAATGTAAGAGAGCTCGCAAAACTCGACCGACCCGCCATCTTATTTATTGTTGTTGCGGGTTCAAACTCCGGCCGTACCAACACTCAAGGTCTTGAAGTAACTGAGGAGAAAGTGCTGCCTTTGCAATGACATCTGCAAACGGTTAGACTTTCTAGTCTTCTCGGATAAGGACGACAAAATGTAGGTCCCGTCTCACCATACTTGTTCCTAATAATCTGTGGGAGGTTAAAGAACCCACACACTGTTCGAAAAGAGTAGGGGACGTAGTTCCCGGTGTGGTGGTCTATCTCGACCTCTGGTTTCATATCACACACATGTACACGTTTTAACGAGCACTTTGGAGCTCCTTGGTGTCACGTGAAGAAATAAAGTATTGTATTGTTAAGTATTGTATTGTAAAAAACGTTTGCCAGCATGTTCGAGTTTACCATTTCGTGTCAGCTAGCGAGGAATTTCAATATACCATAGCCACGTTATCTTGGAGTGGCTTGACAATCAAGGGTAATTGTTGAGTGAGGACCAAACGGATAACCCCTGGTCGGGTGATTCGCTCCTGCCCTGGTGTCGTCCTGAGAGAGCCAGACCAATAAATTTATTGCTTCTCTGTTTCACGTCATGACTCGATGGACTATGGTCTAAAATGATGAGTGTGTTCGTCCCGGTAAATAATGTCTCACAATCCGCGAGTATTTGATTTGATTGATTTCATCGCTAATGCTCGCATCCGAGGAAGCGATGTCATGGACATTCGCTCTTAAAAATAAGAATGCAATTTCACCAAAATAACAAAAGGGACAGATAGGGATCACTCGGGGTGTCGGCTGTGATATGAAAACTTCAGACAGATATATCAATATAGATATACGGAAACGGAGGTAAGTGTGTTTTTCGAGAGGTCCTCAAGTCGACACTTCGGCTCGTTTTCGCCGCTTTCTCGAGTTCGGTGTACGTCCCCCCCCCCCGAGATGAGGTCGGGGGAGGAACGCGGACTCTTTTCCCGAACAGCGGCTGGTAATCGAGCCTAGACGACACTGTAACCCAATCCTTCTGGCCAGCAGTATTTATGGCCGCATGAGCCTTTTGAATACGTGTGAGTTTCTCTAATTAATGATTATTCAGGCGGAATTTACAAACAAGAGTCGTACCTCGGTGTGCCAGGAGCATTCATGAGGAACACAATGAGGCATGCGGACCTCTCGGAAAACTGACTTCTGTGTACAAAAATAAGTCTGAAGTTTTCATATCCCAAAGGCTGGACTTGGAGTGTCCCTCCACATCCCTTGTCTCCCTTACGATCTCTTTCATGTCCAATACACCCGATTGACCCGATCTGTGTCGAGTCGACTAAGGGGCATGGCGATTCGACTAAAGGAAGTCGACTGAGGAGGTTCTTTCCACAAACAGAAGAGGGATAGCAATTACAAATATGGAACAAAGATAATATGCCCTGCCTCTGAACCTGCAAAACACCTGCGCATGTGAGAAAATTATTCACATTCTTTCACCTGGCGTGCTCTCTCCTCAGCACAGACATTCGTAGGATCGTTGAGGGGCTAATGATCCAACAATTCCGCCCCAGTTTAAACAAACAAGTAATTTCTTATGTATCAAAACGTTTCCCAACGGGAATTACGTAAAATATATAATGCGTGCGGATGGTCATGTTTTAACCCTGATGATGGCAAACAGCCGAAAACGTTTGGTTTTTACTTTTTAGACTTTACAAAAATAATTTAACATTTTTTAGCCTTGTACATAAGATACGTTTTTATCAAGCGAACATTATGGACATGCCCTGCTTCGTTTCAAACATCTATGCAATATTCACGAATCGTGTTACTTGTTACGGGACAGACTTTAGAAGGACAACGACGGCCACAACTTCGTTCCAAGGTAGTTTATTCGACGAAGACGTGTTTTCTCAAAGCTCACAATTTCGAGTCTTCAGTGCTCACAATTTTCGAGTGTCCTCAATGCTTACAAGTCAACTCTATTTATACTACAAGCTAAGAGTTAATTGGGTTTTCTAAACTATATCATTATTATGCCAAAACTCGGTGTCGTCAGCTGCGATGGGTCGGAAACTCAAAGGAATCATAAATTAAGTAGTGTATCGTTGTTCGTGCAAAATGTTGTAAAACTAAAGATATCAGAAAGACTAAACTCCGACCTAGTAATCTAGCTCGCTAGTCCAAAAGTAACCAGGTTTTACTAAGATTCTGTCGAGACAGATTTTAGTTTAAGCTCGAAGAGAGAAGTAAAAGTTCAACTGAAAATAGATGAGTTGGCAACCAAAACGTAAAGGGTGTTAGAGCGCACGAGCGAACTTTGCGAAGTTTGGGGTTTAAGGTGCGAGTGAGCCCGAGCCTAAAACAAAGCTGGAAACACCTACTAAACGAATAATAAGTTCTTTCCCACAACTTAAGGTAACTAAGAGACCCTATTTCACAATCCGGTAGATCGCTTCGGAATTATAAGAAACGTAAAACTTATGGTACGAAACTCGTTAACGATTGGAAAACTAGGGGCGCTTTCCATTCAACAAAAATCGCTGGTTGAAATTTTCGGAATTTTCGCCGGTCGAATGGAACGCGTCCAACCACTTTCCAGAATTCGAGGTCACGTGCTCTACAACACAGGGCATGCTGGGTGAAACTTTGTTTTGTTGAAAATGGCGGACTTTTTGAACATTTTCGCGGCTTTAGAGCAGGATGACTGTGAAACAATAAGTTGTACCATTCTCGATAGCAACGACGACGTAATACTTCTGGCTGCAGTGTCCTGCTTTATGCGGAGGGAATTAACTCGTGTAAATGGGTACTTCGAAGTGACTATTCCAGCGTATTTGTCAAGGGAGTAGGAAACGTGTCAGTTATTGACACAAGAAATAATGCACACTGGGCGGATTCCAACTGGCAATTCATCTGGGCGGCCCGCAATTTTGCCAGAAAAACAAATACTGCTCTTGAAAAAGAATGAAATCGTTCGACATAAAGCCACAAGCTGAGCATTGATTCGTTGCTCCGCCCGCCATTATTTCTTTTTCAAGTGTCATACAGTAAACACCCGCGTATAAGAACCTAGAATTTTTGGGTTCAGGCTGAATGGGTTCTTATATTTTGGGATAGTTTTTCCGAACTCAGGCTGATTAGGTTCTTAGTAGGTTCTTATTGTAGGAGTTGTCATAGTGATACCATTCAGAGAACTGCTGTAGTACTAGTATGTCATAATGGTTGAACATTTGTATTTTAAGCAGCAAAAATGCCAAACCTTATTTTTTAAACAATAATAAATTCAGTATCATAGGCTACCATATTTACAGTTGTATTTGATAATAATGTAAATTGTTAACAGCAATATAAATATATAAATAAAAACAGCAAAAATAAATAACAACCCAATTTAGGGAATTAAAATTGAACCAATTTGAAAATAATCTAATACAATTTGAAACAAAATATTAATTTTCTTGCGTATTGAAATAAAGATGCATTGTACTGTACATTAGCTTTTGTATGAATGTAAAGTCTCAAAAGGTATTCTTAGGGTCCATAATTGCAAAGTGTCTAAGTATGTCCATGCGCATGACTGTATGCTCTAAAATGTATAAGGCTCAAGTCCCTGTGGTCTTATTTTCTCATCATCCTCCCCATCAATTAAACAAATAATTTTCATGGTGTTTCTCAGAAATTTCACAATTTCTATCAATTAAAATCCAGTATTTTGGCTACAAAATAAGAGTGCTTTTTGTATAAGAACCTATTGTTCTTTGCCAGCCTAAATAGGTTCTTATATATTTGGGTACTAAAATGCCCAATTTCAGCCTGTAAGTTCTTAAATCACTAGGTTCTTATACGCGGGTGTTTACTGTAGTGAGCTCACGCTCGGTAGGGAGACTAAACCCGACATCTCTTGTAAATGGGACACAAAATGTTCGATAATTCCGGAAATTCCATCAAAGAGGGTACACTCAAAACGTATTCCTAAATTTTCGAAAACTTTTCCCGGAATTTTTACCGGCGTTCCAATCAATTTCGAACCGGAAATCTCGGAATTCTTCGTCGAATGGAAAGCGCCCTAGGCTAACTTGAGCTAAGGTGGTTGGTGGCTTTGAACCGAGAATTCCCAAGATAACGAGGTTACCTTGGAAACCCTTGAGGACACTTAACCATTCCAGTAGGCACAAAGGTGGCAACAACACGTGCCGAACACTAAAATTTATTTTGATAAATGTGACCCTATAATAATGAAATAACTCTATGGATAAAAATTCCAGTATAATCCCAAAAGCGAATTAAAGAAAGACAAATGGAAAGCTTCAAATGGTAACCAAGTGAATATTCCTTTGGAAAAGAAACAGAGGTAATAGCAAAAGGAACTGCAGGTGAAAATGCTAATTAGCTCTTTGTGTCCGTAAATTACATCGTTTCGACCGTGGTCCTTTTGTCTTTCACCTCCGTAAGTTGCGAACAGATATATTCATTGTTTCTTTGTATTCGTTTTGTCTAGCTTTAAAATTTTATATCTTTTTGAAATCCCAAGTATAATCCCGATAAAAATAGTTCGTAAAGGTAAGTACACTTGACTTGCTACATACTCTTCATTCTAATCGACTTTAGTCAGGTGTGTTGGACAAACCTTTGGTCTTTGCTCATGAGCTGACGAAAAAAAGCGGAAATCGATCTTAAGCCTGGTTTTTATATAATCGTCTCTGTCGTAAGGATCGTCTCTGTCGCAGCAAATTTTCTCAAGCAACGACGATCACCGGCATGGAAACACTCATGGGTTGTCCCAAGGTCGACTAGGTTTTGTCTCGCAATGTAATACACCGTATAACACATAGGCATCTTTGCTGGGATGCACGTGCTGGCATTGTGAACCTTGTTTTGAAATTGGTAACTTAATAGCCCTAATCAGCTTGACAAGCAAACCAAATGTACTATGCTGTTTTGCTACAAACGTCCACGTTTGTATTGTTTGTGTACACCTCATTGGAGTGCTTGTCGTGATGACCACCTCTATCAAAGAAAGAGAAACGTGGGTTGGAAAACTTGACTTTATTCTTGCACTGATCGGGTTTTCGGTCGGTCTTGGAAATATATGGCGCTTTCCTTACTTGTGTTACAAGAATGGCGGAGGTAACTGTGTAAAGTTTGTACGTATTGTTATCTGTTAAATCTTATTATGTTATGTTTTAAGATTTTTTCATTCGATCTTTGGCAGTCGAAACTAGACTGTGAACTACATTATTGACGATTTTTTTACATTCAGGATGTTTCTTAATTCCCTATCTGATCTGCTTGGTACTGGCCGGAGTCCCTATCCTAATTCTGGAGGTTTCGTTAGGACAGTTCACTAGCCAAGGTGGAATAACAGCTTGGAGTATATGCCCGCTGTTTCAAGGTAAAGTTTTGCATTGATCATTGCTCGAACTGGACGGAGATAACGACAGAATAATATGAAATAATATCAAAGATGTGATGTAGGGTCCGCTTATCGGGAGGACTGAACACTTTTCGCTCCGAAGCCTGAAGCGCTCACTCTTGCATTTAGCGGGCAGAATCAAATGGGTGCACATTTAAGTTTTCAAACTGAAAACAATGTTGTACTTGAAGAGTTTAGAGAAACGCACGCGAACTTAAAAGTACTGGAGCAGTTATTTCTTCGGGATTAATATTACGATGTGTCTCTAACCCTAACGCTAACCCTAACCCTTCTATTCACACGCAACGAGTAGAGACACGTTTCGGGCTGCATTCCAGTCAGCCTATACCTCGGAAATCCTCCATTTATCGGAATTTGGACTTAGTAGGTGCTATCAACTTATTTTAACCGGTGTTGTTTCTTTGGGTGGGGATTCTTTAAAAAGGAACAATGTTTTAGATCTAGTCATCTACGTCTTTAAATGTTGAAGCAAGGTGATTATTTGTTCTAATGCGGGGCATACATATTGCAAAACGTACTACAGAGTGTACCCACGGGTTGTCCATCGACGCGGAGATCCATTTCCTTTCGCATGATTTGAGCGTGAGTTGAACGTGGTCCGGGGGGTGGGTACTCCTATATATGGGTTATATAGGTATGTGCCACGGAATAGGGTACGATTTTTGAGGTTCTCGACCTTAGGGACGGACCATTAGAATAGTGATTTGGGGTGGGGGGGGGGGGGGGTGGGGAAAAAAAACAAAAAAAATTCATGCAAGGGAAAATGCCAAGAAAAAAATTCATGCAAAGAAGAAGGTAAAAAAAAAAATCATGCAGAAGGAAGGTCCAATTGTGACTTTTTCAAACGTAGTAAAAAAAAATCGTGCAGAGGGGTTCACCTGAAAAAAAATTCCTGCACAAGCAGTGAGCGAAAAAAAAAAATTCTTGCAAGCTGAAAATTCCCCAACCCCCCCCCATCACTTTTCTAATGGTCCGTCCCTTAAATAGGGTATCATTTTTGCCCATGTTGGCATAGTGTTCCCGGTGTGTCCTTAGATAGGGTGCTAAGAATGCTCTGAAAAAAAATACTGCTAAAATAACACTTCGTAAATACCCAGTTAAGCGGAAAACAAATATGATCTCTTTAAGTTAAAGTATTAGCAAAGCGATTTTGTAAAGCTTGTGTTTTTCCGTGGCGGTTATTAAAGTAGGCTTAGTTTTCTATACTATGCTTGATGCTAACTTCCAGTAACCTTACAGAAACGAAATGAAGTTGACCCGTTCAAGCTATTTTCATTTATCGGGTTTGGGCCTTAAATAGGGTATCAATTTTGGTTTGCTTCATCAAGACCCTTTGCGGCACACACTATCCGAAATTTATGGGAGTATCACCCCGGGAACGTGGTTCGTGTGTCGAACACACGAGTATAGAATGTTTATTAAAAATATAGAACTTCGCCAGACTGAGACGCCAGTTTTCAACATGAGACTCTCTGTGACTATCCAAATGGCGCTGTTTCAGTGTGACGAACTAACATACTGTCATAACATACATATTTGGCGCAGCGACTTTAGACCGGTTGACAGGCTGACCCAATGCTATATCCGCAGACCTGTTTCCCATCTTTGTGCAGATCGGGGGGGGGGGGGTACCTTAGGAATTTCTGGGTTGGGATGTGCCGCTGAAACCCTGGAAGAGGGTCTCAACGGGGTGGGGACTTTTACGGCTAACGGTTAATATTTTTGACTGTTTTACGGCTAACGGTTAATATTTTTGGCTTTTTTACGGCTAACTGTTAATATTTTTTCCGGCTAAGGGCTAAAATTTTTCAATATTTTCCCCTAACGGCTAATTTTTTTGCCCGTTTTACGGCTAACGGTTAACCCCATTGAGACCCTCCTGGAACCCTTATCCTATACCAGAGCTGGTTCAGCTGAATTTTGCTACCCTATACTAGATTAACCCCCCAAATCACCGATTTCCGTCTTAATCCCGATTTTTGACAGTTAAGAATATCCAGTACGTAGTGTTTTATGATAGTCATCTATCGACGCTGTTGAGGCTGAATTGCGAAAATTTGAACTTGGCGATTTCATTTTTTTTATATTTTTGAGTGGCAATTCCTGGTTTCCTTAGTCTAGATAAAATCTTCAACCGACTGGTCAGTTTCGTGAAAAATGATACGAACGCCAATTCCCTGTTAAAACCATTCCACCATCCAGGCCATTCTATTTCTTGTTCGGGATCAATTGCGGTCCAGTATGGGGATCTTTTGCGGTCCGAGATCATTTGCGGTGCAGTTTTGGGATCATTTGCGCCGGGTCTGGGATCATTTGCGGACCCATACAATAATATTTGCTCTCATGTTGGATGTCACTCGACACTTCTCTTATTGCTTACGTTTTATAGGACGTGACCCGTTTCCGACACTCGTCTCTAGAATCTGCGAACGTCTCCTTGTCATCGCTGCCTTGTTGGAAGGCACGAATCTTTTTTGACATAGCAACAGACTGTGAATACTCTGAATTACTACTTTGTAGCGTATTTCAAAAATACAGCTCTAATTATTGGTTACTTCAGCTCTAGGTCAGAGAGTTTATTAAAGCAATTCTGAGCACCGTGGTTTTGAAACTTTCTTTGTAGGAATTGGCTATGCTAGTGTGGTAATTGTGCAGTTTTTAAACATCTACTACATTGTTATACTGGGATGGGCGCTGTTCTATATGTTTGCCTCCTTCACATCCAAACTACCCTGGTCTCACTGTGATAATCCTTGGAACACTCCTCGGTGTGTCGACTTCAATGTAGCCGGGCAGTCTGGTAATAGTTCCCTTGGAAACACCTCGGTGGCTGCAACAGTGTTGTCCAACTTATCTAAAGTGTCTGCCAGTCAAGAGTTTTGGGAGTAAGTCAATTGTAAGGTTTGAGGCGCAATAATTTTACCTGGGCGTTTTCCGTTACAGTCATAATGCAAAGTGGATCTTTATAATCCAGTTGTCTAGGTAGAAGCCCCCAAATTGTTTTAGTGGTTTTCTTGTAACCAATCGCTTGTTGTGGAAATTACTTCCTAAGCCCTGTCCAGACGGGAAATAATTGGAAACCAAACATTTTACCGTTTGGCCACCTTGTTTGGCGTTATTTGATCGTGTTTGGTCGTGTGTTGTCGCGTTTAATAAATTTTGAAAGCTATCAAACATTCGACCAGTGTTTCATAAGCGATGTTCTGTTCGTATGGACAGCCGTATCAAACATGTTTGGCGCGCGTATGCGTATCACGCTTGCTCAGTCACTTATATCCATATATTTGTGGCCCTTAACTCTTGTAGAGTTTGATCTGTGTTTGATCAAACATGTTATAACCGTTTGGCCACTGAATGATGAAACACCAGCGTGTTTGGTTATCAAACAACATTTGATGATGTTTGGTAGCCAAACATTTTCCATTTGGACAGGTCTTTAGTGTGAACTAATGTTATTTATGTAGTTAGCGAGTCTGAATAAAATTATCTTTCGCTCTACATACCCAGCATCTTACCAAATCGCGGCAAAAGAGGCCTTATTTCTACAGGCATGAGTTACGAGGTCTTCATGGCCGGAGCCCAACCCAGTATGAGTAGCATGACGCACCTAGGATTACTGCTTTTTCCCTGTCTTAGCCTACCTCGTTCTTTTCCATGACTGGTACACTTTGATACAGCTGGGTGGATAGAGAAATGTTTACCTGGGTTCTCCACTACAATAAAAAAATAACTTAAATATGCACCAGTCGCTAGTACTATTTGACTAATAGTAATCATGGATTACTAAAGTGCGTTCGTCTCTAGTAAAATAATACTTTTTATTACATACCTAGATTTTCACTCAACAAAATGAGCACTGTGATTGGTTGATTCTTGGTCACGTGCCCCTGATCAAATTCAAATATATCC